>JAATLQ010000376.1:9267-40640 GCA_013421005.1 Heliconius erato x Heliconius himera
ACAGTTGTTTTACACTAGGTAGTTTAGGCGCCGCCGCGTTTCGCGGAAGACTCTAGTCCCCGCGTCTCACGGCCAGTGGCGGTCGAGGAGGAGCATCGTGAGATTTTAGTGGGTATTTGGACGGCCTACATCTGCCATTCGAGTCGAGTCCCTACTCGGGCCGGTATCCGTAATAGGATTTCCTCGCGTTAAAAAAAAGGTAGTTTAGTCGAACAAAATATTTTCTATTGATATAACTTTTTATTTGAGACCAATAAAAATAAAACAATTTTGAATCGGTTAAGCCTTCTTAGGGTTCCGTATCTTTTGACGAAAAAAGGAACTCTTATAAGATCACTTTGTTATGTCTATTTGTCTGTCAAGAGCTTTTATCTCAGGAAGTACTAGTTCAGAAAAAAACTGAAAACTATACATTTGTGGTTAAATCCTAAAAAATGAAAGCCTTAAAAGGGGGGCAAAATTTCAGAAAAAGCTCGAGATTTTCAGTTTTTGTACGGACCCCTGGGTGGGCGAGGCTGAATCGCGCATATACGTTTTTTTATAGTATAGCGTGAACGAACACACAGACAAACAAAAAAAAATGTTTTGGGCTCTATTACTTTATTAAAAGTCCCAATATTTTTTTTTAATATGTACCGATCAATTACTATTTTATGATAAGTATCGATGTAATAAGTATTGATATAATAATATAATAAGTATATACAGTAAGTGTTATACAGAGTGTTTTTGTCGTTACTACTTTAAATTAAACCACAGTTCTGACTACTCTATAAAAGCCTAATACAATTAAAATAAAAGAGATTTTAAATGAAAAAGAGATTTGTTCAAACAAAACAATTAATTAAATTTCATTGTAAAATAAAACGTAATTTGTAAAGAATGACTCACACACACAATCCTATCAAAGCGATAACGCCGCACACGCCACGAGTCGTAAGTGATGGCGGTGAAGTTGAACGTCGTTTAGGTTTATTACAGAAAATAGGTGACTGTGTAAAATAGAACGAGAGATATTCCCTTCTCGTTCTGGTATGTTTAATAAGAACGAGTATTTTTGTAGTAGTAGATGTTTACGTTATTGGTATCTAATTAGTAACTGCGTCACACGTAATACGGTGTGGATAAAAATTGCAAATGAAAAAAAAATCTACGTCTAAAATGTTGACGAATCTTGATAATTTTTTTTAGATATAGGTTTGAAATATTTAAATCTATATGTTGTTCCCGTAAAAGGAGCGCAGGCAATTCCATCCTGTATAATATTTTTAAGAAGACTTAAAAAAAATTGAATATAGTAATAATACTTATAAAAAAATATATATATATTTAAAAGATTGAATATATTGTACAATACTATATCTTTACATTTTGATAAAAAAATCATCGAGCAGTTTTTACTAAAAACAATAGCGAGATACCCCTTAAATATTGCAGCTAGTTTTTGGTATCACAATTATAGAATATTAATTACGAAATAAAATTGTAATAGACGATTTTATCGTTTTTTTATGTTCCACTTTCACGCAGCCACTTGAATGCATCGATGTGTATGTATATATATATGTGACAAACGCGATAACTGTATTCAAATAAAACATGAGGTGAAAGCCCTTTCCGAAGGTAAAATAATATAAGCGGCTTAGAATTAACTATTAAGATTTTTTTATTATTTTAATACGATTAATAATGATTAAAAAAAAACAGTAAACTTGTTTGTAATAAAATGTATCTAATATATGTATATAAATGCGTTGCTAGTAAAACATTGAATGCAATTATTAATTACCTGCCAGGTTCCAAAGCCAATTCGTGGCATGCGATCTCCATTTTCTAACTCAAAATATTCTGGTACAGACATATTATTAATATTCTATACACTTTTGCTTAAAATAATATATTATAAAGTGATAAAAGGATATTTAATTTAATAAATAATATAAAATCGAACAGAATTAATGAGCTGTGGCGCACCCGACAGCCTTTGCCGGTGACTGAGCGCAGATGATTGTAGCTGTATGCTTGTATTCAGGTTTCGTAATGCTTAAGGAAGTAACTGTTTTTTACTCGTCTCCCATACTTTTTGTTCAATCATTTAAAGACAAAAAATAATAATCAACACAATGGTACCACGATGATCGTTTAGATTGCATAGACGTCTTTTATATATTTGTCTTCTCTTACAAATAAGCAAAAAATGTATAAAAAAATGAGTTTGTGTTAATAAGTAGTTAAATCTTATTCATAATTATTTAAATATTTATAATTTCACGCGGCGATATGAAAATAATTAATTTCTCCGAGTGGAAATCGAACCTACAATTACAACGCTGCCCTACTGCACCACAATGGTTACAATATATATTTTTCAAATATAATTTAATCAGGCCATTCGTGGTGCAGGGGCACAAATGTCCCACTCGAGGAAATTAAATCTCTATATATAATAAGACAGTAAAAATATTTTGTCTGTACATTTAGTTATTTTGACTGAAATGGATAGAGGGACACTTAAAAAGAATAATAGAAAGCAAAAAGATTTTTTTTGAATTTCTTGTCTGTCTGTCTGTCTGTCTGTCTGTCGACATATTTTTGTCCACATTTTTCTCTGAAAGTACTGAACCGATTTACTTGAAAATTCACCAATTGCTTTGTTTTAACTGAACTTAACTACTAAAGTTAGTTCATCAAAATCGGTTCATTCAAAAAAAAGTTATCGTCATTTGAAAGAAGTCGTAATTAATTCAACACAGAGATAAAGAACGATCTTGAAAGAAATATCAAGTAAATACAAAGATTTTTTGGTTGGTTCGTTCATATAATATATGTAACTAATTTACAAACTGTACAGGAGTTAATATGCAATTATTACAGTTATTTTACAAAGAATATTCTGAATCCTACAAATCAATAATTTATCAATTTTAAGGCTGTTTCTGAATGAGTAAATTAAATTATTCACTGACATCAGCACATTTAACAGAGTATATTATATAGGTACAAAAAACATAAAGTTACAAAAATATATACGTGTAATAAATAATTCGCTTTATGTATATTTTATAAATATCAAATATCAACAATGGTCGTATTTTTTTATTTAAAACAATCAAAAATTCTTCGACGATAATGTCGTAAAAAAATCATATTAGAAGTCATTATAGTTGTCAATCAATTCTGCTTATTAAATCAATAATCATGTATTTTAAACGGGCGAAGCCGTGGGCGAGCCGCTAGTATTAAATATTTTCATTTCTTCGCCCTGGCGCCGAGGCAAGGCGCAGCGTTGAGTTCGGCCACATGGAATGCCTCCAAAATTTTGGCGGCAAATGAGGCACGGTGTGTCTTTACATATTTTCTATTTATAATTAAAGTCATTATTAGACTTTACCACTTTTTATTACGGCATTACCATTCATGGCGGTGTAGACAGAACATAGAGCTAACCTAAGAAAAACCATTTACCACCAATGTTGTGTGTGTGTGTGTGTGTGTGTCTATTTTAGTAACTTACTCAACATAAAGCAATATATAATAGTACTTTGATTATGTTAAAAAAAATATTAAAGAAACATTTTATAATTTTGAAGTCGGTGTCAAGTTAACGCTATATCAAATTACTAGCCTGTTTGTTTTACTAAACAAAAATAAAATAACGAAAAATGTATTTAAACAAATTGCTACAGTTTCTTATTATTTTATTGTCTGTACGAGTTTTACATGTGTATATTTAAAAGAATTCTATTAACAAAATAACAACCCACTAATAATTTCCTTATACTATGTGCGTGCCTCCTTTATTTAGCGTAGCTTTCAATTGTGTTATAAAAAATGTACTTTACATTCGCAAGGTAACATTTGATAAAAGTAAACCTTAATCAAACGGTTAGAAACTAACAATACAATACCTTGAATTTGGTTAAAAAAAGTTTTTTTTAATAAAAATTATATTTTCTGAGAAATAAACTAACTATTGCTTATAATACTTGGCCATAAATACAAATAAATATAGAAATAAAAATAGAAATAAAAATACAAATAAAAATACAAATAAAAATACAAATAAAAATACAAATAAAAATACAAATAAAAATAAAAAAATATAATTTTTGAATTTGGGACAGATTAGCTAGATTATTTTGTTTATGGAAAAGGACAAGGCAAACGAGCGTTCGGGTCACTTGATGGTAAGTGACTACCACATGAGCTACAGGTGCGTTGCCGGCCTTTAAGGTGGGTTGGGCACCGGAGCCCGGCATTACCTGATGCGAAACGCAGTGGCATAAATTCACTACTCAACGCCGGTGTTAAATGCCGGGGGTGGTAATGATCCGGTCGAGTCGGCCCATGGCGACGTGACTCTACCACACGTACTTTAGTACCTCTACCTCTTCCGACACCACCAGTACCAAGATGATTCTATTCTAGGCCGGGATCACACAGCACAAAAGCTAGGTAACCTAGAGACCTGGGGCAAATAAAAAAAGGGGGCCCCACTGCTATTAAAATTGGTAAGGTTTTATGGAGTCAAATCATTAAATTTCCACCTTTTTGAACAAAATGTTTTATTGTTGTTTTCTTATGTATATTTTAGTACAATAAAGAATATTAATTAATATACAAATACATTAAAAATGCTAAGGTACTTTATCATCAGCTCTATTTCGTAGGTAGGTAATAAAAATATTAAACACTAACAACATAGTTACATTACAATAATTTTCATACTTGGTTTATATTGGACATTGAAAAGAAAATAAATACAAAAGATTCAAAGGCTTATTATATAAAGGTCGGAACTACCAACTGACTAAATATTTATTTATTATAATTACAATATTTTCCTTTATGCTATAGTTTTCGTAAAAGTATCAATTGCTTCGGTTAAATTCAGACTTGATGCGATTTTGGTTTCAATTGCTATTAGCGATAAATGTCGAAGTCGAGTTTGGCCAATACTATTTCTTAAATATATTTTTTATTATTTTTAATTTGCCGAATGACCTTTCAGCTGCTGCGGAAGTGACTGGTATTGTAAAGAAAAATAACATTGCTGTAAATACTTTTGTTGGATCTCATTCTAGCACTTCATATATACTCATTATTTCTTTATACCAGGCCAGTCGTGGCGCAGGCGCACAAAGTGTGACTGTAAAACCGACTGGTTGTAGGTTCGATCCCCACTCGAGGAGGATATTTACTTAAATTTATATTTCCATTTCTTCGCTCTGGTGTTGAGGACAAGCGCGGCGTTGAGTTCTGCCACTCAACACGCAATGCCTCCAGAATTCGACAGAAAGTGGGGAACGAAGTGTCTTAACACTAGGTTCCGTCTGCCTACGGGTGTGCGGGATACAGCGTGAAGCTGATTTGAGTTATTTTTATTTTATTTCCTTATATAATTGGTGAACAGTCTATGCTTGAGTTAGTTGAGGTACAAGTAGGTGGTAAATATTAACAAATTGAAATGAAAAGGTAGAGCCTATTATATCTGAATATTTTCTTTGAAATTCGTCACACTTTTGTAATAAAGTTACTTCATGAAGATAACATAAAAATGTTGGTGTTGTACTCATATCAGTAAAACGTGTATTAATATAATTATTTATTTAATATTTTCATTTCTTCTCTCTGGCATCAAAGCAAAAGGCGGCGTTGAGTTCCGCCATTGCTAAGCGTCGAAAAAATCGGCGGAAAGTGGGGAACGAAATGTCTTAACAGTATGTTCCCTCTGCCTTAACTGTTATATGCGGGATACACAGTGAATCTGGTTTTAACTTTTTTTATTTATATTAAAATAAAACAAACACTAAATGTTACGGAAGTTTGCTAAAATACAAAAGTGCACTTAAATCGGTTAAGCCGTTTCTGAGATTGGCGTGAACAAACGCACGGACAAACAGACAAACCGACCGAGGTCTATAACATTGTTAAAACTCTAAGAGAGAAGTCATCTTTTTCCATGTGCGTATAGTGAGGTAAGACGTACATATGTATTAAAATATTTTAACAGCAGAGTCAACCTTTAGAAAGGAAACCCGTCAACCACTTATTGAATGTTTGGGAGGCACATAGATATGGTTAAATATTCCTAACTAGCGGCTCGCCCACGGCTTCGCCCGTTTAAAATACATGATTATTGATTTAATATGCACAATTGATTGACAACTATAATGACTTCTAATATGATTTTTTTACGACATTATCGTCAAAGATTTTTTGATTGTTTTAAATTAAAAAAATACGACCATTGTTGTTATTTGATATTTATAAAATATACATAAAGCTAATTATTTATTACACGTATATATTTTTGTAACTTTATGTTCTTTTTACCTATATAATATACTCTGTTAAATGTGCTGATGTCAGTGAATAATTTAATTTACTCATTCAGAAACAGCCTTAAATGTTAAATTATTGATTTCAAGGATTCATAATATTCTTTGTAAAATAACTGTAATAATTGCATATTAACTCCTGTACAGTTTTTAAATTAGTTATATATATTATATGAACGAACCAACCAAAAAATCTTTGTATTTACTTGATATTTCTTTCAAGATCGTTCTTTATCTCTGTGTTGAATTAGTTACGACTTAAACTTAACTGTTATGATTTATGAAGGTAATCTCCACTAACAATTCAATGTTTACTTTATTGTATAAAATATTATATAATAGTGCTTCAAAAATATATATTTTTATCAACAGTCATATAACCCAGACGTTTCGAACGTCATTCTTTAGCCAGGGTCATACCAGCGCGATTGCTATATAATATTCGCAGGCAAGCTAATGCCTTGAGTTCATTCAAATGACGATAACTTTTTTTTTAATGAACCGATTTTTATGAACCAAACCTTAGGGCTTAAGTTGAGTTAAAACAAATCAATTGGTGAAATTTTCAAGTAAATCGGTTCAGTACTTTCAGAGAAAAATGCGGACAGAAATATGTCGACATACAGACAGACAGACAAGAAATTCAAAAAAAATCTTTTTGCTTTCTATTATTCTTTTTAAGTGTCCCTCTATCCATTTCAGTCAAAATTACTAAATGTACAGACAAAATATTTTTACTGTCTTATTATATATAGAGATTATTTAAAAAAGAAAACAAGAGACAATAGTAGTATCCAAGAAAATCTTATAGAAGATCTTTTTCTTACAAAAAGAATTAAACTTGAAAATAAGTTTTAAGACAGTAAAAATTATTGCTTTCGAAATAAGGATATTCGAGATAAACGGAACAAATTTGGACAGAAATCACTATTCCACATTCAAGGGAATCTAACCCAAGAACATTTATAGATATTTTGGAACAGATTTAAATAAAAACATTTTTATTGAAAGTGATTACAGATTACGATATACATTTTATATCCAAGCCCAATGCACTATCTCACATCAATAATAATACGAAAATTTTTAACAAATCAATCTCCAGAGGTGACTAATACAGTAAATAAGTCAGCGAGTATGTAATGAGAAGTCAAAGATTTTCACGCCAATGGCTCTGGTGAAAAAGTCAAATGGCATGCAGAGACCGATATTAACTTAAGGGTTTAAATCAACTTAGATTATGTAGTAGAATTTCTAAGCAACAAAAAGATAGGCTCTCAAAGGTATACCTCTATCAAGTTTATTTCCATATCCTATGTTAGTGACCCATGGACAATTTTTAAGAATTATTAACAACCAAGAAGTTGGTCAGGATCACATCTTTATCTTTTGGTCTGTCTTCAGCGCCCAAACTTCTGCGACGAACTCGTTAATAGGTAAAGACAGTGGAACTATCGTTAAGTCTTGGCTGAGCTGTGAATTTCCAAAGATAGGGAGTGTGAATCGGTGTAATATTTGGGTCTGCTCTAGAATACAAATAAATATCTAAAAGTTCTTCCGATAAGCACTGTTTTATAAGTGAGACATCTAATGCAAACATTTTTAGTACAGGACTTGTTTTAGACTTACCATATAAAAGAACTATTAAAATATAACTGGAGGAAGGTTTCCTTAATACATATAAAGCTACAATAGTGCAAATTCAAATTTAATTTTAAAAATTTAAATTTATTCTATATTTATTTTTCTTTATAACGCGAATTCAAATAAATCTTTTGCTTGTATACAACTCTATTACTAAATGCATTGCTTTACAAATTCATTACTTTTACTACCTCTATTACCTATATGGTCAATCAATTGGTATCAATTGGTTTCCGTATAATATACCAAATAATAATCATACGAAAAGAATTCAATAGCAAAATTATTATAGGTAAAATAGGTATATTTAATATTCAAAATATATAATTTGACCAGATATCCCCTTCGCTTGTGTGAACCGGGACGGTTCATATTGTACGGCCCCGTGCCATGTTTCAGAAAACTTGGCTCGGGGCCGTACAAAATTACAAATGTCCGGTTTTTCGAAATGGCACTAAATAGGTAGATTTGGTCGCTCGAATCACGTTTCGTCACGTCGATAATAGCGGTACGCCATTGTTTTAATTTTTTCCATAATTGGCCATTTGACATTTGTGCTAAAAAAAACAACAATAGACCTGAAATTGACAAATGTTACTTCGTAATACAATAGTTCAAAATAAATAAAATTGCAAATTAAACAATAAAAAACGATTTTCCGTTTTTAGCTAAAAATAGAACGGTCACGTTAATTATGTACTAAGAAATGTCATAAGAAACTTTATGTTAATCTCTATATATATCTATATATATGTTAATCTCTATATAATAAGAAGTAAAAATATTTTGTCTGTACATTTAGTAATTTTGACTGAAATGGATAGAGGGACACTTAAAAAGAATAATAGAAAGCAAAAAGATTTTTTTTTAATTTCTTGTCTGTCTTTCTGTCTGTCTGTCGACATATTTTTGTCCGCATTTTTCTCTGAAAGTACTGAACCGATTTACTTGAAAATTTCACCAATTGCTTTGTTTTAACTCAACTTAGCTACTAAAGTTTAGTTCATAAAAATCGGTTCATTAAAAAAAAGCTATCGTCATTTGAAAGAAGTCGTAATTAATTCAACACAGAGATAAAGAACGATCTTGAAAGAAATATCAAGTAAATACAAAGATTTTTTGGTTGGTTCGTTCATATAATATATGTAACTAATTTAAAAACTGTACAGGAGTTAATATGCAATTATTACAGTTATTTTACAAAGAATATTCTGAATCCTTCAAATCAATAATTTAACATTTAAGGCTGTTTCTGAATGAGTAAATTAAATTATTCACTGACATCAGCACATTTAACAGAGTACATTATATAGGTACAAAAAACATAAAGTTACAAAAATATATACGTGTAATAAATAATTAGCTTTATGTATATTTTATAAATATCAAATATCAACAATGGTCGTATTTTTTTATTTAAAACAATCAAAAATTCTTCGACGATAATGTCGTAAAAAAATCATATTAGAAGTCATTATAGTTGTCAATCAATTCTGCTTATTAAATCAATAATCATGTATTTTTAGCGGGCGAAGCCGTGGGCGAAGCCGTGGGCGAGCCGCTAGTGTTGTAATAAAATATTTATTTGAGGCCGTCGTGGTGTAGAGACAAGCGTGTGACTGTTACGCAACGATTGTGGGTTCGATCTCCACTCGGGAATAAACGGGCAATTTGTTATTATTATTTATCAATATTTTCATTTCTTCGCTCTGGCAACAAGGCAAAAGCCTGGTGTTAAGTTCCGCTACTCAACACGCAAACGTAGTGTCTTAACACTAGTTTCCCTCTGATGTGTACATTGCTATATGCGTACCCTGGCTATATGCGGTATACACTGAAAATATGATGAAGCTGAAAATATTTTTTATAACATTTCAGAGCTAACATCAGTAAGCTATATCTCAATTATTCCTATCATTATTCATTTTATTACAAAAAAGGACAAACGACATTAAATATTCAACCACCATTATCTTTTATTGTAATCTTTAATTGTAAGCATCTGCAATGTTCAAGTGGTTGTGTATTAGTTATTGTGGTCGACCACGGACCAAGTGGTGTTTTGTATATATCTATTTAGTTTGTAACGATTATATGGATTATCATCTACCGACTATTGTCAAAGTTTATTCTTTGGCTGAGCAGTTAGAGTTAAATGATGTGCCACTTGAGGAACAGGCTGAGTTTATCTTGAACATCTTTTTCCATTTACAATTTTCAATAGTTGTTTTATAGACACTGTATTTTTTTATATATTATGTCTTTACTTTATATGATTACTGATATATGTTTTAGTTATTAAAAGGTACAATTTATAAATTTGTACAATAATATTGCTTTTTACGCACGCAGCAGGGTAGGCAGAGGGAATTTAGTGTTAAGACACTTCGTTCCCCACTTTTCGCCAAGTTCTAAAGGCATTGCGTGTTGAGTGGTGGCACTCAACGCCGCGCTTCTGCCTCGACACCAGAGCGAAGAAATAAAAATATAAATGTAAATAAGTATTTCATCTCCTCGAGTGGGGATCGTACCCACAACCAGTCGATTTTACAGTCACACTTTGTGCCCCTGCGCCAACGCAACCTGCGCAACTGCCCTCATTGTTATTTATATTTATTTCTTTTTTGTGTAAATAAATATACTTTTTTTAAATTAAATAAGCATTTACAAAATAAACATCTGTTGCAAATTTTAGCTAATCATATTGAAATTTTAATTAAGAACCACAATCCCGTATCGTGTTTCACAAACAAAGGTAATAGTATACAACTTACAAATTAATTTTCCCACATACCCTTAAAGTAATAACATCCTTTTGTTGTGTACTGTATCCATTTCTCATTCAATTTAGTTTTGTATGAATGAGCTAACGTCACAACACTCGTGTGCCCATTGGTGCGTATAGCCCGCTGATAGAAGCTCTGATAAGTATCTTATTATCAAAAAGGGGCTCTCAAAGTTACCCCCGGTCCTGGGGGCGTGGTTTAAAAACACACACTCCTCCATTATGTACTTATATTATAAAAGTAACGAAAAATCACCCATTTTTGATACAAAAGTAAAGTGTAGAGCACATCCGTGACAAATTAAAAGTTAAGGATATTAATATGAATGTTACACCAGTGCAGTCCAGTGCTAAATGTGGTACATCTGATTTTAGTATAGAAAGGATTTTAAGTGAGGATTCTAAGAGTTCTGAAGTGAATAGCCAGGTTCCGGCTTGGTTATGCTGCACGAGGTATCAGCCGCCACGCCTTCCCCGTTAGTAATTTTATTTTGTATATTTTCCTACTTACTGGCCGTCTAGACATTGACGTCATATTTTAGTTGTTTTTGTTTTGCTTGACGCTATATCCGCATATAGCAGGTAAGACGACGCTCATATGTCAGAAAATGGAAATAAAATAATTAATTCCTCTAAGAGACAATCGCACCCACCACCATCCTCAGCCGCTACGCCTTGGCTGCGATAATATTTATATCATTAAAATGTTGTATAGTTGCGGACACGTGTGGTTTATTTTCGGTTAGTAGGATTAGGAAAGAAGTTGATTAAAAAATGGTGTACGATTTCCTCCACAGTCACAGGCTAAACCAGCGATTCTCAACCACTGTGCCGCGGCACTTTTGTGTGAAAAAATTTCAAAAGTGTGCCGCAAAATTTTGCAAATATATAGTAATGTTAATATTATTAAATTATATCATTTAAAAAAAATATATATTTTTAACATGAAAATATATTTAAATCCACAAAAAAATAAATTATTTTATTATTTACTTTGCAACGCGTTTTTTTCTTAGTGCCTGCGTGTGTTGTAGTAAGTAAATAATTTTTATCTTTTTCTTTCTATGCCGCCAAATTTTGAAATTGTTAAATATGTGCCGCAACAAAAAAAAAGGTTGAGAATCACTGGGCTAAACTAATATGAACTTGTAGGTCGAGGCCATTGTTAATGAGAAGAGTCCCATGTTGAAAAATTTTCTACTACATTTATAGTACGCTATCAATCCTTATTTATATAGTGTTGTTTCTCACATTTTTTTCTGCAGAATTTTTTTTATTAGTTTTATTATTCATCATTAAAGTTTTTAAAAGGCCTTTCGTGGCGTACGGCCACAAAGTATGACTATGTATTTTTTTAAATGTATATTTCCATTTCTTCGCTCTGATGTCAAGGTAAAAAGCGGCGTTGTTTTCCTCCATTCAATACACAATGCCTCCAGAATTCGGCGGAAAGTGGGGAACGGAGTGTCTTAACAAGAGTTTCCTTTACCCCTGCTGTCAGCAGGATACAGCGTGAATTTGATTTTTTTATTTAATTCCTCTAAGTAGAAGAAGAAGGAAATTGGTTAAATAATCCTTATTGAATTGAAATTGGTTAAATAATCCTTATTGAACTGCTAAAAATTCCATGCTAGCTGAGCTAGTGAGAGAAAAGCCCAGGAATAAGAGGTCTGTCGTGGCGTAGGAGCATAAGCGTGCGACTGTAAACACAACAGGTTCTGGGTTCGATTCCTATTTCTTCGCCCTGAGTGCCTTGACACTAGGTTCCAATTATATAATAGGCTTTCTCTGCCCTGGTGAAAGTTTTGCAACTATACACAACTATAGTTCGCTGTCATCCCTTTTTGTGTGTATCACATTTTTTTTCTTGAGACATAACATTAATACTAAATATTTGAATTAATATTGATCGTTAAATTTTAAAATAACAGTTTTTTAATTTTTTTACTCTCATTCTATGCAAATCGATTAATTTATATTATGTATAATATGGAATGTTATTAAGGAATATACTTACTTTTTAAGTATTTTTGTAACATTATTCTGTTATTATTTGAACATAACAGTCACATACATTAAACCTTTTAATATGCAGGTACACCTAACGCGTGTCGGGCCCGGCGCTCCGGTCGACACGCGCGTGTGCCTTTCACGAGTGCGCAGGCATCGGCGTTGGAGGCGGCGTACGCGCGAGCTCCCTATCTGGCCCCACCAGCGTTACGCGCTCTGGCAGCAGCTCTACAGCTACGAGACGATCGGGTTAGTTTTTCTCCATGTAATACTAATTGAGTAAATAATAAACATCTCTAATTTTTCATCATCAGCTTCACGCTGTATCCCGCACACTGCAGGGTAGGCAGAGGAAACCTAGTGTTAAGGCACTCCGTTCCCCGGACTTTCTGCCGGATTCTGGAAGCGTGTTGAGTGGCAGAACTCAACGCCTTGCTTTGCCTCGACACCAGAGCGAAGAAATTGAAATATAAATTTAAGTAAATATTTCATCTCCTCCAGTGAGGGTCGAACCCACAACCAGTCGGTTTTACTGTCACACTTTGTGCCACTGCGCCACTGGCCTCGTCTCTAATTTTTAATTCCAATATAAAATATTATATGGTATATTAGTGGCACAGCGTGTGACTGTGGACGCGACGGTTGTGGATGCGATTTGCATTCAAGGAAATTATTCATTTTATATTTTCATTTCATCTTTGAGTACAATTCCTAATTCCTTCTTTCCTTCCTGTTTATTGTATGTATTGTATTGTATGTTATGTTATTCCATATTATGGTTCATATCAGATGATTAATGTTAAAATCATTTTCTAAAATTATGCCAAATAAACTCAATAATATAAATATATTTCTGACATCCTAAATAAATAGAAAAGTTTTTTTTTCTTTTTTATGGTTGATAGTGTTTAACAACAATTGTCAATCCATATAATTACCATTTTGTTACAGATTAAAATATGGTTTCAAAACAGAAGAGCTCGGGAACGAAGAGAGAAGTCCGGTAGTATTACACCACCACGAGCGGTAGTGTTGCCTTCGACTGCATCTCCACATAGAAACATGGTCAACACAGTATGGAGTCCACAAAGCGATAATACATCATATACCTATGAAGATCACACACATTCCAGGGACGAGAGGGCTTTAAACATTTTTAATAATTCACACGCGAGTTCTTTTAGTAGTAGTTCCGAAGAATCAAACGAAAGCAGATGTGAAACTCCTTTAGATGTAGAGACTGTTGGTGATTGACATTATTTAAGAATATAGTATTTGTAAGTGTAAATATAATAAAACGGCATTAGCTACCCACCATTCGCTACTTTGATTAAACAAGCAATTCTTAAAAGCTAGAGATATTTTTTTTTGTGATAATTTCAATAAAAAGAACAAAAATCATTATGAATAAAAATATCAACATGAAAACTTGTACCTATAATTTTTTTTTGCCAAAAAAATATATTTTAATATAACGATTTCCTTAAAAATATATATTTACTTACGCGTTATTAACCTTTGTACATATGTAATAATTCGATTTTAAACAATCTCTAATATATATTTCTACTCTTTTCCTCAACCTGACGAGTAATACTATTATTGTAAATAACATACATACATACATACAAACATACATATATAAATTGACATTAAGACCTATTAATGAATTTCTGCGAATAAAATGTAATTACTATATTGATCTTTGTTACTGTATAATAATTACGATATCAAACATGATTCATGTATCTGTTGATGAAGTTGTCTATTATTTTCAATGCAATATTTTAACAAACGCTGGAATATTCCAAAATTATAACGATTGTACTTACATAAAAATAATTAAAAATCAGCTTCATTTGTATCCCGCACACAGCAGGTAGGCAGAGGGTACCTAGTGTTAAGACACTCAGTTCTCCACTTTCCGCCGAGTTCTGGAGGCATTGCGTGTTGAGTGGCGGAACTCAACGCCGCACTTTGTTTCGACACCAGAGAAAAAGGTGAAAATATAAATGTAAATAAATATTTAATTTCCTCGAGTAGGGATCGAACCCACAATCAGTCGATTTTACAGTCACACTTTGTGCTACGACTGGCCTTAATAAAAATATTTTTTTATGATAACTGATTTCATCTATTATTTAGGTTTATCTTTTTTTTATTTAAGTTTAGTACCAGTCGTTTCTTTGCATGCTGGAGAAAAAGGAAATCAAGAATATTGTATATTGAGACAGCGCTGTCGTAAGTGCTGTAATACAAAAAATACATAATATATATGTATTATAAAAATACTTTTGTATTATTGAAACGAAGTCTGGCGGAACAGAAGGCGAATTTCCCTAGTATTTTATAAAAATATATAAAATTATTTTTAATAAATTTTTCCTAAACTATGTTGGTACTTGATGCAATTCTAGTTTGACGGTGCACCTCGGATATTAATGCGATTTAGATATAATTCCAAAGGGACGAATCGAGGAGAATCCTTAGTATGGACTATGGACCAATAAAAGTTCAGTGCTTGGTTACGCAACACAGCATTTTATCAGAATTGTAAACACAATTTACGGACAGAATAAAAATAAGAACTCGGATTTTTCTAAGAGAATGGGCCAAACGATTGGATGTGTCTCAGCTAAATGTATAATAATATCATAGACTATAAGAAACTTGTTACTAATAAATACTTCTTACTACAATTACAGAGTAATTGCAATAAAACACACATAGTATAAAAAACTGGTTTATTTCATGTCAATTTCGATCAATCTTAAATTATAATTAGTTATTAATTAAATTATTGTGGACGATTTGTGTGATTTTATTTTGATGATTCCTTACAATCTCCTTCCTCCATAGTATCTGTTGTTTTGCTTAATATTTCGTAGTGTGTAGTTTCTTCTCTGGATGGGCTAGTTTCATCGAGACTGTACCTGTAAAGGAATATAATATTTAACATTTAAAATATATGTATGTCCGAAGTGGCGTAGTGGGACAGCGTATGACTGTAAATGCGATGGTTATGGAATCAATCCTCACTCGGGGGAATGGTTAACCCTCAATGTGGTACACAAAGCGCGGCGTTGAGTTCCTCCACTCAGCACTTTCAAAACATTGTGTTTATCGTATATATTACTAAAAATTAATAACAACAGTTTCACGTTTCTTCCGTGATCCTTCTAGCCATGAAGGAAAAAGAAGTTGTTGTTGTTGTTTTTTTTGTTATTAATGTATAATTTTATTAATTTGAAACTTAGGCGAAAGTATGTTTTTTTTACAAATACGTATTTTTAACTATAACACTGATTATCACACCGTGGAGGCCCGCGTTTTTGTATTTAATACTATTAAAGTGGGAGAAATTACTTGTATATTTTAGTATTTTTATCTATACGCACTGTTATACACTCCATAAGTAGTAATTTAAATCTTTTAGTATTTTATTTGGTTTAATAGATAAACGTTTACTATCTACTTAGATAAGCGCGCAGTACTAACGTGGTTTTTCCAGCGTAAATCCCTATGCTGAGGGAATTTTAGACGAAATGTGAAATATATGTTGCTCCATAAGCTCCTTTATCTGAGTCTGTTAATTTCAAAAATCGGTTCAGCTGTTCCACAGATTAATCCGAACCAACAGAAATACAGAATTACAGGCACAAAATATAAAACTATTTGGTTGTGTTTTAGTAAAAACGGCACGAGGTGTGACTGTAAAACCAACTGGTTGTGGGTTCGGTCCCCACTCGAGGAGATGAAATATTAACTTAAATTTATATTTCCATTTTTTCGCTCTGGTGTCGAGGTTAAGCGCGATGTTCTGCTACTCAACACGCAATGCATCCAGAATTCGGCAGAAAGTGGGGAACTTAGTGTCTTAACACTAGGTTCCCTCTGCTTACCCTGCTGCGTACGGGATACAGCGTGAAGCTGATTTTTAGTAAAAAACCTACGTCACTTTATCAAGAAAATTAAACGATTGATTACAAAAAAAATTACTTTATCTCTATATCTTATAAAATAAGAACGCATTTCGTCTCTGTCTGGCCTTTCTAAGTGATCTTCTTCTAAACCACCCAACGGATTTTGATGCGGTTTTCAGCATTAGGTAGAATATTTCTCAGGGAAGGTTTATATATAGTTTATTATATGTATATTTTAATGTAATTTGACATAAATATGATAAATATGAATAAAGTCCTACCCGTTGAGACACTTTCACGCATGCGCTGATTTAATGGTAAGTCCTACATGAAAACAATATACTAGAGTATTATTCCTCTTAATAAGATGTACAAAAAAGTCAGCGACAGCATATTTGTATCTTCTAAGGATAACATACAGTGAGCATATTTCTGTCTAAAAATAGTAATTTGAATATATTTTTTATTGTGAGGGATGTTTGTCCATAATGGTATCAATCCTTATCCTTTTAAATACTTTATTAATTTTCTACGTTAAACAAAGATAAAATTTGTCCTTTACACTAATTGGAAATTACGAATAGTTTTAGAGAAAAACGCATTTAATTGTTGACACATCGCGCCGGCTATAAACCGCAGATTTGGCTCATGTTTCGTTTATCCCTTACTCATAAAGCATATAAATAAGTATATTATTTACGTGGGCCATTTAATGGAGATCAAAACTGTCTTTTACTGTTTTTCATTTTAATAAGTACTTTAGAAGTTGTTACAATATCAAAAAATCCTTGCTGCGAAACGGCTCGCCACGCGCCATGCGTCCCCCCGCGCCCCGCGACGCGTCCGCCGCGCCGGTCTCCCCGCCCGCCTCTGTACCGAAGTAGATTTAGATGCGATTGTACGTATTAGATAATTAGAATTTAATGTATTATTTCAGCGCGATATATTTAGTTTCATCTTTTTCATTAATAGAATAGTTTAAGTATCCTGTTGTTTATTTTGTTTACTCTTCTTCTGTTCTCTTATTATTATTTTTTTACTTTTTTAAACATTTCCTTTTTTAATTTAATTATGCCACGAAAAAGTCGTTCATAGGTCGTAGAACAAGAAATGCAAATAAAAATCGTTTAAGTACTTACTAATGAAAGCGTAGAGGAGACGGAAATTAGACGGTAATTTAAATATATTTTCTTATTGTAAGGGATGTGTGTCCATACTGATATTAATCCCAGTGGCGTAGTGAGCGGGGGGCAAGGGGGGTCATCATGCCCCGGGCGTTACTCACAAAGGGGCGCCAAAAGGTCTGCAAAACTATTTAAATATAGTAAATTGGGAGTATATTTTATATATACAATTATATGATATTCGTCTAGGGGGGCGCTGAAAAGGTATTTTGCACCGGGCGCGAGTTGCACCCGCTACGCCACTGATTAATCCTTATCCCTTTAAATAAGTTATTAATTTTCTACGTTAAACAAAGATAAACTTTGCTCTTTACAATATTTCGAAATTACAAATAGTTTTAGATAAAAGCTATATCGACTCATTTTTAAGCCTTACTTTCAGTATATATATAAGTATATTAGTTACCTTTTGGCCATTTAATATAGATTAAAATGTTGTTTAACCACTCTGGTTATACTACGCCGTAACAGCGATCAACCGAAAGGAGAGTGCAATAGTAGTCTTCTTCGACGTAGCGCGCGTATTCGACCGCGTTGGCACCCGGGCCTACTTCATTAAGTGCTCAGAGCCGGCACCCCCCAGCACGTCGCGCATGTCTTTGCCTCCCTGCCTCAGTGACAGGGCATTTTGCGTGAGAGTTGAGAGTT
Organism: Heliconius erato x Heliconius himera; assembly: GCA_013421005.1. Taxonomy (NCBI): domain Eukaryota; kingdom Metazoa; phylum Arthropoda; class Insecta; order Lepidoptera; family Nymphalidae; genus Heliconius; species Heliconius erato x Heliconius himera. The sequence goes on from JAATLQ010000376.1 coordinate 27,803, forward strand.
CGAAGTCTAGCAGCGACTCGATCGCTGCCGTTGTTCCCCAGGGCAGCATTTTATCACCTGCTCTCTACGCACTATACACTGATGACATCACATCGCCCTAGCGAGTATCACTCAACGAGAAATCCTGCAGGTGGTCCAGAACCTCATCCTCCGTAGAGTGACGCAGGCGCCATACTAATTGAGGAACACCACGCATCATCGCAACCTAAAAATAGAAAGCCTGCAGGTACACATTGGTCGCCTCGCGTCCAATGCATTCCGCTGCACCAATGTATCACCTGCACCTAAAGAGCAGCACTCCGTGGCATACCCGGCCGCCCGAGGTCAGACGTAAGACTACTTCCGAGGGACTTTCTATTCTCCTCCAAATCCGACTTATGAGCCTTGCATTGAACCTTGGTCGTTTAAGATGGGCCTCTCTCAGGAAACCGAGGGTCTCTCCTGGCAGAGTTGACCGCCTAGATGGCATTTGATAATCCTTCCAATTTCATACTGTGTCAACGCCCAGATATCGTTCGAAGCTACTACTGAGATGGACGAGAGAATGCTTCAATTCTGCGCCTGGCTCTATAGCAAAGTTAATTTAGAAGCGATTGCACGTATTTTGGAGTTATCCAATAATTATAATGTATTTCAACGCGACGTAGTTGGTTACATGTTTCGTTTAAGTATTTTTGGGTAAGAAAATAGTAGGTAGTCTGTTGTTTATAATTTCTTTCGTTAAAGTTTTCTGTTGTTTGTGTCAATTGTTTAAGTGTGTTTTTTAAAACAATTGTAACATTCTTATTGGAACTACGAAAATGCGGGTTGCATTAAGGTTTAAATAATTTTCACATTAGTAATCTTAAGTGTTTTGCAAACATTGGTACATTATATGAATAATTCAGTAGTTAAAGCGGGCAAAGCCGCGAGCGGGTCGCTAGTATATTAATAAGATTGTAACTGTAAAGCAAATAAAGCAATTATTAATAATAATATTATGCGAGTTGTATGATATATCTCGTGGTAGCGGGTCAATTACACACTGGGGGCAGAGATCATATTTTCATTGTGGGTGGTCATATCTATTTTTTTTTCTTATTATTTCATCTTCACGCTTTATCCCGCACATAGATAGGGTTGGTAAAGAGAACCTAATGTGAAAGTAAAGACACTTCATTCTGCGCTTTTGCCTTGGTGCTAGAGCAAAGAAATGCAAATATTTTAATCTATATAGGGGAGAGGGGGGCAGCTTTGAACATTTGACTACTGCTACTGAAGTTGATATTGCACCTTTACCTTATATATTTTTCTACATATGATGCTACGATTGTGTGGCGCAATAGTTGGACTAAGCATTGTGAAATAGTAAAGAAGTTAAAAACTGTAGAATTTTTAGATATGACACAAAGTTTAAAAATCGTTCGAATGTGCCCCCCTCTCCCCTATATATAAAAGGACTTGTGCTGACTGGCTGAGGTAAGACGCACGCAGAGCCGTAACCGCTGATGGTAGAAACGTGAAATTTGGGCAGATGTTTATTTTCATATTCTGGACATCCACTAAGAAGGGAATTTGAAAAATTTTAACCCTAAAGGGATGAAATAGGGGATTAAAGTTTGAATGGAAAAAAAAAATTATCTGTACCGATTTTTATAAAAATTTAAATTCAGACTGTTAAAAATATTTTATTGAACACGTGTTTCGTGGTTTTTTTAGAATTCACTCCTAATAAGCGGGCGAAGCCGCGCGCGCCCTCTAGTATATAATAATTCAATTCCCCGAGTAGAGATCGAACCCACAACCATCGCGTTACAGTATTTTGATAATGATTTTGATTTACGGGTGTTAATTATGTAGTATAACCAAAACACCAAATAATATACCAAAACAAAGAGCAGCTCAAGATTCTGCTAAATATAAAGTATATTTTTTAACTTCTTGTAGAAATTACAAAAACAAAATCCAATTCAAATCTTTCAGTTTTTAACTCATCAGGAGACAGAGTATAGGTAGATATTATTCTGTAAATATTACTATTCACATTTATTGGATTTTTAAGTGCATTATAATTATGTAAATCGCATTCTACTGCAGGGTTAGGTCATCTCTACATTATCATATATATATCATAGTGCCACAGATTAATGTAGTTAAGATACTATAGAAAACTCACGGATTCGGTCGTTATAATTATATCTCATCATATTTATTGCAAAATGGATTCGAAAAAAAAAATTGGACAAGCGCGAGTCTGGCTCGTCCACCGAGGGTTCCGTACAAAAAATGGCGGTTTCGATCTTTTTCTTAAATTAAAGCTTATACAGAAAGAACCAATAGCAAAATAGTAGGGCCAGATTTTCCTTATTTTATAAAGCCTGGAAGTTTCTGTGCGCGTACACTCAACACTGGTAAGTATTATCAGGGAATATGGAGTTTGGTTCTTATTAGGTAACAGAGCAAAAAATAGTACCTTATTTTCGTTAAATTATAAAGCTCCATTTTTATATATATATTTTCTTGTATAATATTAGAAATGAAATTGTCAATTGCCAGATATTTAGCATGGTTTTAACGCCCTGACAGACACCTCTAAATTACAAGCGCCTACGAATCCAATGTACTTTAATGTTAAAAATGTTATTTACTCCTAATATTCTCGTAGGCGCTTACAGAATTTGAGGGGAAAGAAACTATTAAAAATGGATATAATTTAACGAAAGTAAATTATTTGGTATTATTTACTAAGCTCCAAGTTCAAGCTTAAATATTTGATATTAAAATCAACTTGACATCTCCACCCCCTCTAGAAATAAATGGTATTGACAGACGGACAACAAATGAACTTCTTCCGTTTTTAAGGGTTCCGTTCTTACCTTTTGAGGTAACCCTAAAACCAAGAATTAACGTATCAATGAATAAAATTATCTAAAATAAATATCGAGAAAGATTAGAGGTAGCATTGCACTGTGCACGTATAACATGCGTGTAGTTGACTGCGCTTAATGAGAGTGGGTCAGTGATCCGCCTGTGAAGCGCAGCACAGCGCTTATCTATAAATTTGTCGTAGGTCATTGTTCACTTTCGCTTGGCCTCCTTAATTACATATTAAAGTGTTTTTTTTATTCTGTTTCACGCTGTGTCTCGCATATAGCAGGATAGGCAAAGGGAACCTAGTGTTACGACACTCCGTTCTCCACTTTCCGCCGAACCGTCGAGGCATTGCGTATTGAGATGCTCTTTTGATATGATACTAGACCACAGAAATTAAAATATTAATAAATCATAATTCATTTCCTCGAATAAAGATCAAACCCACAACCGTCGCGTTACAGTCACAAGCTTGTGCCCCTGTTACACGACTGTCTTATATACTTAAAGAATCTTACCCGCAAGCTCTGAAGAAAGAAGATGCGGAGGGGTTGTGCGTGAGTGCGGTGAGACGCACGCAACGCATGCGGGTAGCTTGCGCAAGCCGCTCGAGCACGCTCAGCAAGCGCTGGCCCAGCCCCCGGCGCCGCCCGCCCTCCTCGATCTGCACCTCGTAACTGATGACGAAGGGAAACGAAACTTACAATTATTTAGTTCATTGATATTATATTATATAAGAATTACAACAATGTAAATGATATCTTTTGCGCACTTATACCTATTTGTCAATTCTCAGCAACGCGTTCAGTTAAATTCTGCAAGCTTGACTACTTACTATAAATACCTTTTTTTGCGTAAAAATATTATACAACAAATACTCAAAAAAATAAAAATTACTATATAAATTTAATAAGGTCATTAATATATAAAGTATGAGCGTAATAGTAGCCTATTATTAAATCACCTATAATAATATGCTAATATTATGCTCCATTTACCAAAAGATCTTTATATAATTTAAACATTCAATCATAAACAATTTGTTTTCATAGTTCAGATCAAATCAGAAAACAACGAACCAATTTTTACCAAATAAAACAACAATACAGCGACGTCAAAGAGTACGTAACCTTTGTTTAAGAATAAGGATAAAGTGTAGGTTACACGTTTTGTTATTTACTCGAGCTTAATTACAAGGTTTCATTTAATTGTTAAATATTACTAATATAATACTACAATCTTCACCGTCTTCCTACACCACCAACGAATGTGCATGGTTGCTCTTTTTTTTTTTAAACTGAAGGTTAACGTTGTTAGTCCTACTGGCTTTTACAGCGATACCCGTTGGGGAGTGAAGAGGAAACACAGTCTTTGAGAAATTGCGAGCATTACGTGACTTTTTGAGAGGATGTCGTCGGCGGTAAGGGCGCTCCCTGCGGGACTAGAACCTAGGCTTGCGATCGTCGATTGAGGTCTAATCTATAAAACCTGAGATACTTATCCTTAGCGCAAGACACTATTGATAGTGTAGTTTTAGTTATACGCTTATTTCGGCATAGTGATAAAGTTCGGGGACATACTGGCATGTCTATCGCATCTCGCGTAAAGCTCTATAGCTTTAAATTATTTTAATTACCATTACATTTACCCGAAAAGTATAAGTTCAAATTACATGCTATAAAAGCCAAAGCTTATCTTTACAAAATTTCCTTGATGATGGAATATCGCTCGTAAGCATCAATATGCATGAAATAAAAAAATTGACAAATTTACTTTGCAATTTTCAATTATTTTTTGTCACAAAATGCCTTATTATGACTTATTTATAAGTGATAGATATACCGCGTCGTGGACTTTTTTTTAGAATTAATGATATTGAATGTTTTTGTGATACAATATACTTACATATATACTTAATTGTTTCTGCAGCGCACGCTGTTAAATTAATTCGATGGCGTTCATAATTATTGCTATTACATTATTTAAAAGTAACTAAGATTTTGACCATAATGTTATGTAACTAATAGCATTCTTGAGGAATGTAGCTTTCATACAAAACAATAATAATGTAAGTCCGACCTACAGTTGACGAGATCTTAGCGTTTAAACAAACAAATAAACTCTTCCTCTTTTTTATTATATTAGTACAGATATATATTTTTTAAAGTTAAAGCTTTCCCTATCCGTAGCGTAATGGTCGAAAAGACCGGAGCACCAAAAGCTACGGTCCCTGATAACTCTTTCGTATCTTTAAATGACATTAACCTTTTCATACATGTCGTCCAGGAGGCTTTATGACATAAATTTCCCTTATAGCGTAGACATTCTCAAATGATAACCGAGAGGCTCCTCTTCACTTATAAGTCCTTCTTCACTATATATCTTTTTACCATTATTTTATCAGTCATCGCCATCGCTTCGCATTGATTCTCAAATAATATGTTAGTTTGTATCTGCTATGAATTGTACCTTTTCATTGCTGATTCTATTAGATAAACTGACTCCGCATATATTTCATCCACGTTCCTTCAGCTGTACCTTTATTTCTAATGCTGTGTAACAGTGATGGTACCAGCAATGTATTATGTAGGGTACCTACAGCTTTGTTGCCGTCCTGCCATCTCACCAATGCAGAATAAGCGCCGTTAAGATTGTACCGGAAACAATAGTCTTTCCACATAAATTACGTATATGCCATCTCTCCCTAAGAATACTTCCAATTCCCACAACTTCATTAATATATTTTTTTATTTTTTTTTCTTTGACGCAATAATTCTAGATAAATACAACTATTACCATTTTTATATTCGTTATATTACAGTAATGCATATTGCCTACAATTGATACATTAAACAAATGAGTGCATCGATAATTATTGTTCATTGTGCCTGGAGGTGAAAGTGATAAAAAGTACATAAGATCGTTGAATCCGCTAAGATGCGAAATAATATCAAAAACAATTAAATCATTTTAGGAGTCGAGCCAATGAGAGTGTTATCTTATGTATTTTTTTTTAAAACGTGGAATTAAGAATATCTTATGAGGAATTACTATCGTTAGTGGTATAATACAAAAATTCTTTCATCGTTGTCCTAAAAATTGTTTTGATTATGTTGATTATTGCAGCGGACGAAAAGAGAAGGAGACTACCTATATATATTCTAAATTATCTACACTTTCGTATACCTATTATAAAGCTTAAGATTTTGTTTCTTGAACGTCCTAATCTCAGGAATTACTGATTCAAATTGAGTAAAATTTATTGTATTGGGTAGATTATGTTTCACTGTAACTGCGTTCAGAGTTACTTAGGGCACTCATACAATATACATATATATGTGTTAAAAACACAAAACATTTTTTGTTATATCCATTGCACCAAAAAAAAAGATATTATCATTTATTCAGTTAAAAATAAAAACATTTGTGTGCTCGTTCCGAACAACGTATATTACAAAAAAAATTCTTTACAAGCCTAAAAAGTTCTTTTAAAATAAAATAATCGAGATCAGTAGTAGGGTGGGTATCTAGTAGTAGTAGGGGATAAGAGGTCGCGAAGTGATTTCAGGGTGACGTCAGTAAGGGGCGGACGAGTTGGCTTTGATGAGCCGCGGTGCATCGCAATCTGTGTCGAGCATCAGCGGGATGAGCTCGCTGGTGCTGTGGCTGGTGCTAGCGTGCGCTGCGGCAGCGCACGCGGCCAATATACTGGCAGTCTTACCGACTAACACTAAAAGTCATTATGCCATGTACGGCAGGCTAATTGATGCTTTGGCCAGAAAGAACCACCAGCTGACTGTCATCACTCATTTCACTATGGTACGTATTCAGTGAAAATTTTGTCGTATAACACAATAACATCAATTATGTGTATCTTAGAAGATAACTTCAGTATTCTAGAATTATGCAAACATAATACTTTTTTTTAATGTAGGGTTACAAAATTAATAAAAAAATCGGAGATTGTTTTTTTTTATATTTTTTCTATAACTCAATCAATGTGCCAGACAAAAAATATAGTTACTCGCAGACTAAAAATACAGTTACTCAAAATTTTATAGCTATATTTAAAACGTAAAATAATAGATAATTATCTATACCATTTAAAATTAAAAATATACTATTGCATTATTCAAATGTTTATCTTAGGATTCGGTGGATGTGGTGGGAACGGAAGTATCTTAATGAGAACGGAGTGTTTTAACGCGCAAAGCAAGATGTGAAAATGTGTAAATTTAAGTAACAAAATATATATAAAAAAGAACATACAACCCGACAGTATAAAAAACTAAAATTAAAAATATAATAATAATCATCAAAATAAAATATCCGGGATCTATTTTACAGGCTCCTTGATTGGAAAAATGGGTCCCGATTGTCAAAAATCCAATCTTTTTATTTAATACTATTGGGCTATTTTAACTCAATTATAGTGAGGATAGTTGTAGTAACAACTGTAAATCGTTATATTAAAATAAACCGTTACTAAAAATTAAAGGAAATAATAAAAACATATTATATGTATGCAAGCCATATTGTCAACTTTAGGTCTCTAAAAAGTTACATAGGACCTAAAGTACATATGTACATACAGCATATATATAGCAATCTTTAGATCGCGCTAGTTGGTCTCTTCCACCGAAGGTTCCGTACGAATTTCAGGATTGTAGCTCAACGGGATTGTAACGGACTTTACAATTATAAGTTTGTAATAATTTTTATCTGTAATATAAACATAAATTTCTAATTTTCGGAGTTTTTTCTTTATTTGTACTGCAAATTCTCACTGGCCAAATTTTTATTAAATTTGTAGATATCATAATTGTCGATCAATGGAAAATATATAGGTTTATCCCATTATAGTACATTTTTTTATTAGATTAGTTTTACCCTATAGGTTTTCATAACGTATATATTAGTATCTTGTGATTGCGATGACGACGCTTCAAGAGATCGTAAACCTGAGTATTTATTATTCATTTCAGCTTGGTACCTCCACGTTATCTCAAGACAAATGATCTTGACAGACGGACATTAAAATGATCCGAGGATTTCGTTTTTTCCTTTTGTGTACCGGAGCCCTAAAAATAAGTTTTTCGGTTCACTATTTAAAATTATAGTATTGCATGTAATTTTAAAGCAAATAAACGTGTTACAAACGTTACAAAGCACATTGTTAGTGAATAAAAGATAATTTAAAAATGTAATGTCAGTCAGCAGTTAGAAAATGATTCAGTTCGTGATTGATTACAACATTTTTTACTAATAACTTAAATATGTTTTCTTATCCAAGGTACAAATGATGACAGAGGTCAGATAAGTTTGTGCAATGTTTGATAATTTAGAACAAAATAGATTTAAGCATTTAACCATAAACCTATCCCATAATCAAGTTTAAACGTAAATATATTGCTAGAAAAAGTTAACAAGTTTAAAAGTCAAGAAGTTAAAGGTCAAGAAACTAGTGTAAAATACAGTTGATAGTATTAAAGGACGTTTGAGCTTATTATGCCACCAAATTTCAATCATATATCACAATCACAATGTTAAGTTCGCCTTTCAGACAGTTTCTTCATTAAGTTGTTTGATATTAGGATGACATTAGGGCCAGTATAGTCACTGGTTATAGTAATGTTTTTAATATGATAACGATAACAACCCAAAACAAAAAGAAAGTTAATGATATCGCGTCAGAATTACGTGTGAAAAACACACTGTTTGGCACAATATGCATAAGTCAACGATATTTATCAGGTTAGTATTTCACATGTATGACTAGATAATTTATATCGCACGCATCAGCCGGGATCCATCTCTAGGTAACCACAGATAATTGCCCAGAGATGGTCGCCGGTTAATGCTTAGGAACTATGGAATATATGGAACTCTATATTAGAACTATGGAATGAAATTTGGATGGACTGGCGACTGGGCTATTGAATGAGACTAACTGACGTCCGCCTTTACAATAGTCTCAAATTGTCTTCCTCGGAAGGGAAGAACCGCGGGCGCAACATTAGCGTGGTCGGCTAAGGGTGTAGAGAGGTGTGCACCGCTTTCCTCGCTATTACGCAGATTGCGCACTTCCACCTTTTCGAGTATATAGCTCTTGCGCTCTACTCTGCCGGCCAATAAAGGCAAGCCAGAGGCGGGGGATAGACTACAATTCCCCTCTGGAGGATTTAAGTCTGTGGGGTCGCCACTCCCCAACAGCTTTCCACAAGCTGCCCTTCGGATTTATTATTATTATTATTATTGAATTTTTTAATACGTTTTTGAAAGTAGGTCAATAATGAAACATAACAGTGCCATGGTTGACCCTAATTATAGATTTACATTATTCTAAATAATTTTAAAGTATTTGGCATAAAAAAAGTATCCATCAATCATCATGTACCAGAAGATGATTGATACATTATTATGATGACATATACATACATTATAATAATGAATTTATAAATTTTGTAGGTGTTTACAGCAAAAGAAATTTCCTTAATTAAACTTACTATATATTTAAGTGGCGAATATTTTTCTCCGTATTCTCAAAGTAAAGATAATAATTACTAGACATTATAAAAGGAATTTGTAACATTACGATTTACGATCGGTGTGGATAAAAACTATGTAATATAATAGCAATTATAAATTCGACCTTTGGCGTCGCTGTGCGTCTTATCGTGTGCGGCACGCGTTTAACTCCCGACCATATGTCTTGCGTTTCCAATAAACAATTATATTACTAGCAAACACTATATATGTTACGTTATCTTATATAATATACTTGTTACAGAAAACCCCACTGTCTAACGTACAGGAAATTAATCTTGCCGGAACTATACCAGAAATAACAAACAACCTCACCGCGGAGCACAATTCTCTCAAGCCGGAAGCTATACGAAATTTGGAACAGATCATGAAAGAATGCGTTCATGCATGTGAAGTTGTGTCACAAAATCCAGATGTGAAGGCTTTAATAAATTCAACGAAAACATTTGATTTAGTTATAGTGGAAGTTTTTGGCAGTGAATGCTTTCTTCCATTTGGAACTAGATTCAAAGCTCCAATAGTTGGACTTCTATCGAGTGTGCCTTTACCTTGGGTAAATGAACAACTAGGAAATCCAGAAGGAACTGCATATATACCAGCTTATATGATGAGCTTTGGACAGCGAATGAATATGTGGGAACGATTTTTAAATACATTAGCTGTAATGTGGGCTAAAATATATTACAGACATAAATCACAAATTCCGTCACAAGTAAGCGCAATAAAAGTTTAAAGTTTAAATTAATAATGAAGAGACGCAAATTGTAATTATATTTCTTTTAATATTGACTATATTCCAATTTATTGTACAATTTTAAAGGTGATCGCCGATAAACTATTTGGACCTGGTTCTAAGTTGGAAACACTAGCACAGAACTACAGTTTAATATTAGCCAACAGCCATTACAGTATTAACGAAGTACGACCACTAGTACCTGCGATGGTGGAGGTTGGCGGCTTACATTTGGATAATTCCCAAACACTGTCGAAGGTACCTATAAATTTTAATGAAGATATAATAATGCAAATTAAATATATTTTTCTATATTGTATAATAAAAATCTAATATGGCAAGCAGTATAAAAGAAATAGGCAAATGCAATTATCCATTCCGCAATTGCTCGATTGGTTGGTTTAGGTATCCACTATCCATCCACACTCGAAGTCGACGAAAATGTTTATACTTAATTATTGACATTTCCCCAGTATGGTGGTAAGATGAATGCGGTGTTGAGTTTCCCCGAATAAGTTTTGGTGGAAAGTAAAGAATGTGGTGCCTTAAAATTTATTTATTGCTGTTAACATATAGGCTACAAACAGAAAAAAGAAATCCCAATTTATAAAATACAAAGTCGAACTTAAACATTGTTATTTCAGTGTGATAGACGAGTAATAGACTCGTCTATCATAACCTAATAACCTAAATTGTATTAGGTCTTCCGTCTATCGCGTCATTATGTCTCTTGGACCTAAGACCTTACCGAATTGATAAATAAACGTATTTATTTTAACTATAAAATATTTTCTTATTTATTGATATTTGCGCTAGGAATATTAATATTTTATTGCTGTGGTTAGAATTACTATCATAATTCAGGCAACGGTCGTGAGTTTGATCCCCAACTGTTAAAATGTTTGTGTTATATAAAACACGTATAAACCCTCGGACGCTCATAATATCTATAAAAACTTATCGTTGCCTAATTTGGAAAAAAAATTCGGATACAAAGAAATTAAAAAGTGCATGATTATATCTGGTAATATTTTTTATAAATGATTAATAATCTGTGTTCCATCACATTTACATGCCGTAGTCACAGAGAGTCGACATCAGTAAAGCTTCTATACATAAATTAATTATTAAACATCCTGTACATCAGTGGTTCCCAACCAGTGGTCCGCGGACCACCAGTGGTCCGCAGAAGCCTAAATATGGTCCGCGAACGATTTTAATTTTATGCCTGGGGATGATGAGGCAAAGTTTCTGTTTAATTATCACAGTTAATTTTTATTATACCTACATGCGTAGTGGTCCCTCCTACTAAGAATTATATAAAAGTGGTCCTTGGTCAAAAAAGATTGGGAACCCCTGCTGTACATGAAGGAATATTTGAGTTAAAATAAATCAACATTGTTTTTATACATATTAATGGAATGTTTGCCATGTTTTCAAAGCATTTAACAAATTTTATAATAATTTTATTAATATACAAACTTTACAGGATTTAAAATCATTTTTGGACAATGCCCATGAAGGTGTTATTTATTGGAGTTTTGGGTCCATGTCACGCATTGAAACTATTCCGAGTGAAAAGCTTGCGCAAATATTCAGCGTTATTTCAGAATTATCTCAAATGGTTCTCGTAAGAATGAACCGACAAATGCTTGCACGCAACCTGACGGTTCCTGACAATGTTTACACTATGAACTGGATACCTCAATATAAAACTTTATGTAAGTAATATTTCTCTAGTTTGCTAACGTATACAAAATTATCTTTTTTTACAGTTATAGCGACTGTACATTTTTTAAATCTATTTTACTAGACCTTATATATGAGTCTTATCCTTATCTATCTTTGATTTACTATTGTATCTTAGCATTCGCAGGCGACCTCGCGATATTGACAGTAAATTGGGTGGATGTTCCACGAGTTGAAACTGCAATTTTGTGAGTCGGCGTATGATTTTTGCTCCTTCATTGCCATCTGGAACCTTCTTATTTGTTCTTCGTAGTAGAATATGTAATAGTGGCTCCTTTCTCCAAATAGTCTACCATAATAATCCGTTCAACGTCAAAAAAGCACTGCTTGCTAAGCTTGAAATTTTTAATCTTTTCGGCGTCAGTTTCTTGGATCGTTTCCATGTCGACAGTAGCGGCGTTAGGGTAGGGCGAGGTGGGGCGACCGCCCAGGGCGCCGGATAAAGAGGGGCGCCGCAGATGTCCGTTTTCGTCCAGTGCCATTTTATGATTCTTTATATTTTCCTATTCCTATTTCCCTAATAGATTCCTTGCTCAATTGAGCGAGGCTTACTTACTTGTAATGTTCCCAAAATTTATAGAAATATTTTTATGTAGGCACCACTAGAATGGAATGTAGTGTTCAATACGTTCAATTTCTCGGGAATCCCCATAGAAAAATAAAATTTCTGTATGGTCTATCTACGTCTTTTTAGTATTTTGTGAAACCCAACACAATCATCTTCTTGACATAAGTCATGGATGCGAAAAAGCATCTGCAAGAAAAAACCGTAAACGCTGAAGATCCCATGCAGTTTCACTGTATTATACATCAAGAAGCCCTCTGTTCTAAAAAAATTGAATTTCAAAATGTCATGTCATGTTCCGTTATCCACGGAAAGCGCAATTTTGAGTTTAAAGCATGCCGTCGGGTATTACACTGAAAGAAACACCCCTGTATATGCCTGCTTCTTGGACCTGT
>JAATLQ010000379.1:0-10046 GCA_013421005.1 Heliconius erato x Heliconius himera
ATGTCAAGGACACCAAATGTTGTACAAGGTACTAATAAAGAAGGTTTAGTTGCAATCCTAGACAGTTTGCAAAAGGACTTGATTATATGTGAAAAAGCCCTAGCTGAGTATTTAGAAACTAAAAGATTGGCATTCCCTAGATTTTATTTTGTATCTTCAGCTGATTTGTTGGATATATTATCAAATGGCAATCAAGCGGACTTAGTGATACGGTCAGTAGGAATATATTTTTGGTTATGGGTATAATAATAAGATATGTAAACTCATATTCTGGGACTGTTTTGTAGACATCTTACAAAGTTATTTGATTCAATTGCAAAACTTAAATTTATTGAGAGTGACAGAGCAGGTGAAAAAATGGCTTCTGGGATGATAGCCAAAGACGGTGAACTTGTTCCTTTTCATGGTCAATGCGATTGTACCGGCGCCGTAAGTAAATAGTTATCAAAAATGTTTTTTCATGAAATTTATTTTTTATTTTTTTTGTATGCCAATTGACTGCGTGATATTTTGTAATCGGTTTAATCATATTTTCAGGTAGAAATATGGCTAAACCGATTACAAGATATCATGCGGTCAACAATTCGTCAGTACTTTGGAGAAGCTATCGTATCTTATGAAGAAAAGTCACGAGAACAATGGCTTTTTGATTTTATGGCACAAGTTTCTTTGTGTTGTTCACAAATTTGGTGGACATCAGAAGTAAATATTGCCTTTGGCAGACTTGAAGAAGGATATGACAATGCTTTAAAAGATTATTATAAAAAGCAACTGTCTCAACTTAGTACACTAATTACTTTGCTAATTGGCGAACTCAGTAAACAAGATCGTCAAAAAATCATGACTATTTGCACTATTGATGTGCATTCAAGAGACGTTGTAAGCAAATTAATTCAAGGCAAAGTAGAAGCTGGATCAGCATTCCAATGGCAATCTCAACTTAGACACAGGTTTTGAAAACCTAATTGTATTAGCTGCACCTAACTGTAAAGGTTATTTCATTTACACACTTCATCATCTTTTGCATTCATTAAAATATTTTTATGCATATAATTAAATTATATATTTTTTTGAAAATGCCGTCATGTTATCGCTAAGCAATGTACAAATTTTGTAGCTCCCATTCCAACTGTAACATTTTTTTTCAGCTTCACCTGTACCCCGCTTGTAAAAGGGTAGGCAGAGGGAGGGTAGGAGGTTAGTGTTAAGACACCTCACTACCTACTTTCTGCCTCATTCTGGAGGCATTGCGAGTTGGGTGCCGAAACTCAACGTCGCTCTTCTGTCTTGGCACCAGAGCGAAAATTAAAATAATAAATATTTCATTTGCCCGAGTGAGAATCGAACCCACAACCTGTCGCGTTTACAGTCATACGCTTGTGCTAATGTACCTCGACTGGCCTCAATTATTATTTTTGACAATTACATATGAATTATATGATTTATATGTTATAGATGGGATGACAAAGAAATGCACTGTTTTGCAAATATCTGCGACGCTCAATTTAGATATAGCTACGAGTATTTGGGAAACACGCCAAGATTGGTAATAACACCACTGACAGATCGATGTTATATTACTTTAACTCAGGTAAAGTTACAAGAGTGATTTTTATCAATATTTCTGTTAATAAGTTTACGTATCAAGCATAATATATTTGATATAATTTAGTATCTTGTGTATTAAATATATTTGGTACAGTTATAAGTTACAAAATGATGTCTTGAACTATTTAATTATATTTTAGTCGTTACATTTGATAATGGGAGGCGGACCCGCGGGACCCGCTGGTACAGGGAAAACAGAAACAACTAAAGATTTGGGAAGAGCTTTGGGTATAATGGTTTATGTATTTAATTGTTCTGAACAAATGGATTATCAGGTACCTTTCATAAACCTACATATACAGCTTATATATTTGGTTTTAATTGATTTTTTTACAAGTAGCTAACCAATTACATTTAGCGTATTTATCGAAGTTAAATTATCTTGTAAGAGCAAGCTATTTTTAACTAACTTTTTTTAGTCCTGTGGAAATATTTACAAAGGTTTAGCCCAAACTGGTGCTTGGGGATGTTTTGACGAATTTAACAGAATATCTGTTGAAGTACTTTCCGTAGTGGCTGTTCAAGTTAAATCAGTACAAGACGCTATAAGGTTTGATATAAAATTACTACAATAAGACACAATTTTTAATTAGTAAATTAACAAATATTTTTTATTACAGAGATAAGAAAGAGAAATTTAATTTTATGGGCGAGACTATTGTATTAGTTCCAACAGTTGGAATATTTATTACAATGAATCCTGGTTACGCTGGAAGAACAGAATTACCAGAAAATTTGAAAGCTCTTTTTAGGCCTTGCGCTATGGTTGTACCAGATTTTGAGTTAATTTGTGAAATTATGTTGGTAGCAGAAGGGTTTCAAGATGCGAAAATATTAGCCAGAAAATTTATTACTTTATATACTTTGTGTAAAGAATTATTGTCTAAACAAGACCATTACGATTGGGGTTTGAGAGCTATTAAATCTGTTTTGGTAGTAGCTGGTTCTTTAAAGGTGTGTGAATAATAAATACAATAGATAGAATACTTTTAAATTAACTCTTTATCGCAAAAGAAAATAACTTATATTTTCTCTAGAGAGGAGATCCCGGTAGACCTGAAGAGGAAGTCTTAATGAGGACTTTACGTGACTTCAATATACCTAAAATTGTAACAGACGATATGCCTGTTTTTATGGGCTTAATTGGTGATTTATTTCCTGCTTTAGAAGTACCAAGAAAACGAGATTTAGAATTTGAAAGAACTGTCAAACAAGCTGCTATGGATCTGTTGTTACAGCCAGAAGATAATTTTATATTGAAAGTTGTACAATTAGAGGAATTACTCGAAGTTCGTCATTCTGTGTTTATCGTAGGTAATGCCGGGACAGGAAAAACTCAAGTTTGGAAAACACTTTTTAAGACTTACCAAAATTTAAAAAAGAAACCGATATATAACGATTTAAATCCTAAAGCTGTTACTAACGATGAACTGTTTGGTATCATCAATCCTGCCACAAGAGAATGGAAAGATGGTTTATTTTCAGTTATCATGAGAGATCAGGCTAATATAGTTGGTGAAAATCCAAAATGGATACTTTTAGACGGTGACATAGATCCAATGTGGATTGAATCTTTGAATACGGTGATGGATGACAATAAAATATTAACTTTAGCCAGCAATGAAAGAATAGCACTCACACCAAGTATGAGATTGATGTTTGAGATTTCTAATTTGCGTACAGCTACACCGGCGACTGTGTCTAGAGCTGGAATTTTGTATATTAATCCTCAAGACTTAGGTTGGAATCCGTAAGTACCATGTATTTATATAATTATCTATTCACTTACTACACTACACCGGTACAATACACCTATCAATTTCAGTTATGTAACAAGTTGGGTTGAAACTCGAAAAATTCCAGCAGAAAAATCAAATTTAGTCATCCTCTTCGACAAATACATCCCTCCATGTTTAGAAAATATAAGGAATCGATTTAAGAAAATAACTCCAATAGCCGATATGGCACATATACAAATGCTTTGCCATTTGCTCAGTTGTTTATTAGTACCTGAGAATACACCTCCTGATTGTCCTAAAGATTGGCATGATATTTTCTTCGTTTTTGCTTGCGTTTGGGCATTCGGTTCTGCTATGTTTCAAGATACTAATGTGGATTATAGAATTGGTAAGTTTAATTTTAAATGTATCAATAAATATATTGAATAATTTAAATGACAACATTGTAATATTTTTAAACATTTTTAAAGTGTTATTCCACACTTATGTTATGTTGTAACATTGTAATAACTTTTATTTACATTGACTAATATTTTTTTGTAAACTGTTTTTGGCTTTTTCAGCTTTACGCTGTATCCCGCACACAGCAGGGTAGGCAGAAGGAGCCTAGTGTTAAGACACTCCGTGCCTCACTTTCGGCCGAGTTCTGGAGGCCTTGCGTGTTGAGTGGTGGAACTCAACGCCACGCTTTGCCTTGACACCAGAGCGAAGAAATGAAAATATAAATGTAAATAAATATTTCATTTCATCGAGTAGGGATCGAACCCACAACCAGTCCATTTTACAATCACACTTTGTGCCCGTGCGCCACGACTGGCCTCAGAATTTTATTCTTAACAAATATCTTAGATTTTATTAAATTACATTAAACATATTTCTTTCAGAATTTTCAAAGTGGTGGGTCAATGAATTCAAATACGTTAAATTTCCTACGGGTGGTACAGTATTTGATTACTACATTGACCCTGAAACCAAGCAGTTTACTCCCTGGACTGAAAAGATTACAAAATTCGAACTAGACAGCGACATACCACTACAAGTAAATAATATATATTAATATAGTATATAAACTCTAAGAAAATATATATTTTTTAAAAGTTATATTATTTCGCGTTTTAGGCTGTGCTAGTACCAACTGCTGAAACAATTAGAGTACGGTTTTTTTTGGACTTACTAATGAAAAATAAGCATCCTGTTATGTTAGTGGGAAGTGCAGGGTGTGGGAAAACCGTTCTTGTAAATGAAAAACTTCAAAGGTATTTATATTCTATAAATATTGTAACATTGAACAAAGTTTTTTGATCAATTTTAAATTGTTATTGATTTTAGCCTTTCAGAAAACTATGCTATTCAGTCGATTCCATTCAACTTTTACACAACATCAGAAATGCTACAGAAGATTCTAGAAAAACCGTTAGAAAAGAAGGCTGGTAGAAACTATGGACCTCCTGGAAACAAAACTCTTATATATTTCATAGATGACATGAATATGCCGGAAGTAGATCCTTATGGGACTGTCCAGCCCCATACGATAATTCGCCAACATTTAGATTATAATCATTGGTACGATCGAACGAAGTTAACTCTTAAGGACATTCATAATACTCAATATGTATCATGTATGAACCCTACATCTGGCAGTTTCACTATAAATCCAAGGCTGCAACGACATTTCTGCGTGTTTGCAATAAGTTTTCCGAATACCGAAGCTTTAAATAATATTTATCATTCGATATTGAGTCAGCATTTGGTAAATCCAGAACTGAGAATTGGTGCACAAATTGCTAAGATTTCAAGTAAGTTTTTTATTTTTTACATTGTGATTGTGATAGATGATAGGGCCAATATGACATTACGCTTTGTTCTCCAATGACATATTATTACCCTAATTAGGGAAAAGAAAAAAATCAAGAAAAAAATAAACATTCCTTTTGTATCTTCACGCTGTATCACTTGGAACTGTAGGCACAGGGAACCTGGGAACCTGTTAATGTTATAACACTGTCCCACTTTCTGGAGGCACGGAACTCAACGCTGCACTTCTGCCTCGTCACCAGAACGAAGAAACGAGTATATTAAATATTTCAATGCTCCGATTGGTAATTCTGCGCCAAGCCGGCCTAAAACATTCTTTTATTGTCTTACATTTCATTTCAATTTTATTTTGTAGACAAGTGCTATCTATACCTAAATAAGTTTACTATTTTTAAAATGAAGCTTGTTATGATTGTTACAGAAAATGTCGTAGCGGCTACGATAGCTTTACACAACAAAGTTTCACAAGTATTTTTGCCAACCGCCATCAAGTTCCACTATATTTTTAACTTGAGAGATCTGTCTAATGTTTTCCAGGTAAATATACATGAATGGATGAATGTAAATATTCTGTATTCGTATAAAAACTTTACGGACGGATAAATAATACGGATTTAAAATCTACCATTTCTTTTGAGTTAAATACGGCTTTTAATTTTAATTATGGCTTTGTTTTCTCTATCTCAATATAATACGAGTATATATAAGGACCTTGAGTAGTAAAATTTTTGCTTACTTTATTCACATATTATACAATTTATTTAATTTTTGAAAATACAAAAATAAAATGCTACTTTATCTTTTCTATATAGTGTTGTCCACTAAAAGTTATAAAAAATGTATATTTAATTAATATGTTTTTTATAGTTTTTAATATATCTTCAGGGTTTCCTATTCAGTACAAATGAATGTTTAGTGTATCCCTCTGATTTGATACGTCTTTGGCTTCACGAGACACATAGAGTGTACGGCGACAAGCTGACTGAAGACAAGGATATTGATGCTTTCCTTAAAATGCAAGTTGATCTGTGCAAGAAAAACTTTGAGGTAATTTTAAATAGTATTTTTACAACAAAAGTATTTTTTCATCATCTCATTTTTGTATAATCATAAATAATCTCATTCTAAAGTTAGATAAACATCCACTAATATTTTACCACCTTTTCAACCTCCAAGGATGGATTCAAATGGAGGACCCAAATCCTTTCTACTGTCTAAGGGTTAAACGAAACTACAATGTCGTCGATAAAATAAATTTTGTACTTAATTTAAGGATATAGACGAAGGTGCTGTATTTGAACGTCCAAACATTTATTGTCATTTTGCTGGCGGTATTGGCGAACCTAAATACATGCCAGTAGCAAACTGGGAACAACTCAATAAGCTGTTGACCGAGGCTCTCTCTAGTTACAATGATCTTATTGCGGCAATGAATTTGGTACTGTTTGAAGATGCTATGATGCATATATGCAGGTGTGTATATATTTATATAATTTGGTAATACACTTATATATATACATATATTAAACATATACATCTTCAAGTTGTATACCACATGTAGAAGGGTAAGCAGAGGGTGCCTAGTATTAAGACATTCCGCTCCCCACCTTCCACTGTTCTCGTGGCATTGCATGTTGAGTGGCGGAACTCAACGCCGCATTTTGTCCCGACACCAGAGTGAACCAATGAAAATATTCACGCATACGTCACACATTTCTGCCCCTACGCCGATAGAAGATGGATATATCATGATGATTTAAAAAAATATATATTAAATTAAATAATGTCATTGAATAAGTTCATTTCTGGTGTTTTTTTTACACTTTTACAGTATGAGATTTTGGGATAAAACCTAAACCTTTTATTTAAAAAAATACTTATAATAAGTTAATAAGTATTAATGTTATTTTATATACGAAGCTGATATATGGAAATGAAATATAATATTTTCAGAATAAGTCGCATTCTAGAAAGTCCAAGAGGCAGTGCATTATTAGTGGGTGTTGGTGGATCCGGAAAACAATCGTTGTCTAGACTAGCTGCATTCATTTCTAGCTTAGAAGTGTCACAAATACAATTGAAGAAAGGATATGGAGTATCTGACTTAAAGGTAAAAAAAAGTTACTAAAATAACAGAAAACAGAAAAAACACTCTCAGTTTGGTCACCTTTCAAACAAACAAAAATCAAAATCGGTTCATCGTTCGCTTGCGAGCTACGATACCTGAGACAGATACACAAATACACAGACACTTCAAATCTATGACACCCCTCTGTTTTCGTAGGGGATTAAAAATATGTTACTAATTGGTACTACTAGTAAAAATATGTTATGTTATATATTTTTATTTTAGCATGAACTGTCTGGATTATACATCAAGACTGGTCTAAAGAATGTCGGCATTATGTTCCTAATGACAGATGCTCAAGTTGCAAATGAACAATTCCTCGTTTTAATTAACGATCTACTAGCATCTGGTGAAGTCGGAGATTTATTCCCCGACGATGATATAGAAAATATTATAGCTGGCGTAAGAAATGAGGTACTCGATGTTTTATTAATTTCTATTTGAGAAATAAGACTTCGGTTTAATAATTATAGAAATTTTTAAAATGTTTAAAGTGAATTAAAGGTATTCTGATCTGAATACAGAATGTAAATGTAATGTTTAAACATCGATTTCATATTTCTGAGTATCAAAGTCCCTCTTTTAAGATGTCAATTCAATATTTTCTTTTTCAATTAAATACTACATAATATTGTCGGACGAACCAACATATCAGACCCAGAATCCAGCGTTCATAATTATTTAATTCACTCTTATTACACACAATTTAATGCTATTTATAATTACAATAGCTTTAATACGAATTCTAATAACAACTTTGGTCGAAAATATACACTCCGTTCCCCACTTTCTGCCGAATTCTGTAGGCATTGCGTGTTAAGTGGCAGAACTCAACGCCGCACTCGGCTCGCCGCACTCGAGAGAAGACGAGAGCGAAGAAATGGAAATATACATTTAAGTAAATATTTCATCTCCTCGAGTGGGAATCGAACTCACAACCAGTCGGATTTACAGTCACACCACTTCGTGCCGCTGCGTTGTTGTGTTCTTATAATGTTCTTTATGCAACCTAGAATTATTAGAATTAAAATTTGGAAAGGAACCCTAAATGCAATATATTTTTAGGTAAAAGGAGCAGGTTTACCAGATACAAGAGAAATATGTTGGAAATTCTTCATAGATCGCGTTCGTAAACAATTAAAAGTTGTACTGTGTTTCTCTCCCGTTGGTTCTACTTTGCGAGTGAGATCAAGAAAGTTTCCAGCTTTAATCAATTGTACTTCTATAAATTGGTTTCACGAATGGCCACAAGAGGCCTTGGTTTCAGTTTCTATGAGATTCTTGGAAGAATTACATGTTTTGCCTGTATGTATGATTCTTAAAATTAATTAATGTATTGAAATGAATTTGTTCTTTATTTTTACAAAGAATAATAAGTTATGTATTTTGTTAAGACATTAGAAATTAAAATACTTTCTTAAGACATTAATTATGGCAACTGTATAAAGATTTTGACTAAGATCGATATAACGCATAACTTAATAGGCGTTTGGACAGATTCGGGGGTTAAAAATGAAAAAGTTAGTCGATAGAATTTCAAAATTCGTTATTTAAATGAAATCACGTTAAGTATAATTATTTATGATACGATATAAGTAATTGCAGCCATTTTTAAAGATTTTTTAAACTAATTTAGATAACTCTTCGAGATTCAGTATCACGGTTCATGGCGTACGTACATACATCAGTGAACACTATATCGAAAGCGTATTTGGCAAACGAAAGGCGCTATAACTATACAACACCAAAAAGTTATTTGGAGCAAATTAGTTTATACGCTAAATTGGTTAATCAAAAAACTGATGAGCTACGCGCTAAAATAGTGAGGTAATATATAATTTTAGTTAGCTTTATACATCTCCAGCATATAGTAGTAAGGGCAGGTACAGTTCTTAGTGTTAAATACCGCTGTTTTTGTAAATCTCGAGACTGCGTTCTGAGGGACCTAATGTTTTACATGAGCGATTTTTTTTTTTTGTAATATTCCCACTTGAGGTCTCGATCGCAAAACTATCAAGTATATCGATAGCTATTATCCCACTACACCACAATGTTCATT
Organism: Heliconius erato x Heliconius himera; assembly: GCA_013421005.1. Classification (NCBI taxonomy): domain Eukaryota; kingdom Metazoa; phylum Arthropoda; class Insecta; order Lepidoptera; family Nymphalidae; genus Heliconius; species Heliconius erato x Heliconius himera. The sequence goes on from JAATLQ010000379.1 coordinate 9,350, forward strand.
TTGATCTTATTAATATATTTTATGTAAAATGTTAATAAAATAATGAATGTTTAGTTAGTAACATCGACGAAATTATTGATATTTTTTAGGTAAACATGGTTAAGAAAACATTTGTTATGGATAGAAGCTTACCTAGTGATATCTTTATATTTCTTTTTATCATTTTTAGGTTGGAAAACGGTTTAGAAAAGTTGCGGGGAACTGCATCTCAAGTAGACGAGCTTAAAGCTAAGTTAGCCATACAAGAGATAGAGCTACAGCAGAAGAATGAAGCGGCCGATAAACTCATTGAAATGGTCGGCGTTGAGACCGCAAAAGTACAAAGTGAAAAGGCTTTAGGTAAGCCTTTCAGAGTAAACTTGTAATTTTATACTGTTGTTGGTGAACTATCGAATTATTTTACTACATTATTATCATAGAATATATATTGTTTAGAGAATCGTCGTGTCAGTCGTGTAGCAGGGGCACAAGTGTGTGATCGTAAACGCGACATGTTGTGAGTTTAATTCTTACTCGAGAAAAAGAAATATTTAATATTTTCATTTTTCTTAAAACGCGGCGTTGAAGGGCGGGTAAAGAGAAGTATCTTAAATTAGGCTCTCTCTTATTACCCTACGGGATACAGCGTAGAGCTGAATAAATAAATATATATATATATATATATATATATATATATATATATATATATATATATATA
>JAATLQ010000379.1:10146-27902 GCA_013421005.1 Heliconius erato x Heliconius himera
TATATATATATATATATATATATATATATATATATATATATATATATATATATATATATAGTACCTTAGAATATTTCTAACCGTATTAAAAAACTTACAAAATAAGTGATTTCAATAATTTATTTATTCATTCGTAATCGTAAAATTATTATTTTTTTAATTACATTTGTATTGATAGTAGATACATTATCACAAAGAGTATATAGTAGTATTTAATTTTAATTGATCTATGTCTGTATATTTAAAATATATATGAAAATCCATTATTACAGGCACTGTAATAGCAATGTGATAGAACTCAAAACAATGATTTTTAATTATTTTGTCTATTTGTCAGTGCATTTGTACACGATAATCTGCGAATCTCAAAATTTAAGTGCAATTTTCACTATTGTATTTAGGCAAACGTTCTTTAACATTTAGTGTTCGTTAAATTTAAATCAGTTCAAATTGCTACAAGATAATTTCATAATTGAATTAGGTGAAACTTTAATTTCCAATATATGGATTCTTTAAATTGATATTATTAGAACACGAAAGTAATTCAGAATAGTCAATAAATAATTATGTAGTTCTAGCAGGCGAAACCGCGATCTCATTAGTAAATAAATAAAAATCTATGCAGTGAAATATCTATTCTTATATATATTCAAAATTTAATAGCCGATGAGGAGGAAGAAAAAGTGGCGGTAATAGCAGAAGAAGTATTAAAAAAGCAAAAAGATTGCGAAGAAGATTTAATAAAAGCTGAACCAGCTTTAGTAGCCGCTCAGGAAGCTTTAAACACGTTGAATAAAGCTAATTTAACTGAGCTAAAATCTTTTGGATCGCCTCCCGGAGCTGTGACTAATGTGACAGCGGCTGTCATGGTATTATTGGCACCAGGGGGCAAGATACCGAAGGATAGGAGTTGGAAATCGGCTAAAGTATTTGTTCTATTATATTTTTTTATACATTCTTATGTAATATTTTTTTATTGTATGCTGTAATAGATAAATATATGGTTAAAACTTTTTTTTTAATGTAACAACTGTAGATTACGAAAAAATATCTTTTTTTTTTTATTTTATTTCATATACATATTTATTTAAAATAATTTAAAATTCCTTATTTCAGATGATGATGGCCAAAGTAGATATGTTTCTAGAATCTCTGATTAACTATGATAAAGAAAACATTCACCCTGATGTTATCAAGGCTATACAGCCGTATCTCAAAGATTCAGAATTTGAACCGGGTAAGACAATTTCAAAACTAGCTAAAATATTTTAACATTTATATTCAAAATGTATTATGTTATTAATCTTGTGTGTTCAACTTTTATTCGGATTCTCTATATTCCATTACCGAACAATATCTCTAAAATCGTAGAACAGTGAAAGAAGAAATGTCTTAACCCCAGTTATTACTTTACTCTGCTAAACAGAGAAGATACGTGACCATAAAATATAAATATATGCTAGCAGCCATAAAAGACAGTGTTTTTAATTATTTTTTTTCTATATTTTTAAGAATTCGTAAGATCAAAATCAGCAGCTGCAGCGGGTTTGTGTGCGTGGGTGATAAATATAATAAAGTTTTACGAAGTGTTTTGCGATGTAGAGCCTAAGCGGAAAGCTTTGGCCGCCGCCAACGCGGAACTGGCGGCCGCTACGGAAAAGCTTAAATCTATTAAGTCTAAAGTTGCTGTAAGTTTATTTTCTTTATATTATATGTACTAAGGAGGTTCTTTATTAGCTCTTTGGTGTTTGGTGTAATAAAAAATAATGATTTTTGATAAAAATCATTTTATCAACAATCATTTTTTTTAAACAAAAAAAAATGAATTTTGATTTTTTTTAATAAGAAGAGAGAAGATATATTGACCTAGAAGTTTAAAATGAGGAATATTTCTTTTATCAAAATTTAATAATACTTGTTTAATTAGTACATACTTTTAAATATTTAAAAAGAAAAGAAATTAGGCAAATTATATAGTTTGAAATTAATATACATATTATAGTCTCTAGAAGAGCAGCTAGCAACGCTGACTGCGGACTTTGAAAAGGCGACAGCTGAAAAACTAAAATGTCAACAAGAAGCTGACGCTACCAATAGAACTATTCAGTTAGCTAATCGATTGGTGAATGGATTAGCGAGCGAAAACGTTAGATGGGCTGAGGCTGTCTCTATGTTAGTAACTTTAATGTATATAGTATATATTTAATGTTTTCGTGAAATTTGTGGCGTAGTTAACAAATATCTAATTGTATAATGCAATTGTTATATTGTTACCTGTAAATTGTTGTTCGAATTTCTGTTAGAAAAAAAAGTAAATGTTAAATAGTGTATAGATGTGGAATACAGGAGAGTGAAAAAACTAAAAAAAATTAATTAAATCAGCTTCACGTTGTATCCCGCACACAGCAGGATAGGCAGACGGAATCTAGTGTTAAGACACTCCGTTCCCCACTTTTCACCATGTTCTGGAGGCATGCATGTTGAGTAGCGGAACTCAACGCCGCGCTTTGCCTTGACACCAGAGCGAAGAAATGAAAATATAAATGTAAGAGAATATTTTATCTCCTCGAGTTGGGACCGAACCACAACCAGTCGATTTTAACGCTGCGCCACGACTGACCTGCCTGAAAAAAAATACTAATAATAATAATAATAAATTTTCAGTTTCATGCAACAAAGTACGACGTTACCCGGCGATGTGTTGCTCGTGTGTGCTTTCATATCATACGTTGGGTGTTTCACTAAATTATACAGATTGGACTTGTTACACAAGAACTGGCTGGTTTTCCTTAAAACTTTAGAGGTATGTAATTTTTTTAGAAATAATAAAATGCCTCTATTTAGAAAAGTGAATAATTATAAATAGTAATTATATGCATATGAGGCCAATCGTGGCGCAGGGACACAAACGTGTGACTGTAAACGAAGGTTATAGGATCGATTCCCACTCGAGGAACTGAAATATTTAAGGTAAAAGCGCTTTGAGATCGGCCACTTAACACAACTCTCTTTCCAAATGCATTGCGCATTTGGAAAGGGAAGAGCGTCCGCGAGTGTCATAACACAAGGCTCCCTCTGCCTACCCTGCTACATGTGGGATACAGAGTGAAGCTAAAAAATATATATACGCTTTATTTTATTTTATTTCCCAAAAAAAAAAACAGCTGAAGGACATATATAAACATGATTTGAACTGCGTTATAGATAATTTTATTTTATATTTAGAGTTACATATGACTAGTTTCAAAATGATTTTATTTAAGTACTATACTAATAAAAAAAAATCTTTTATTTGTAAAGTCTTTGTTATTGTTATAATATACATATTAAACGTTAAAAATAAACGGAACAAACAATAAAATGCTGTCTCAGTGCTTCTTAAGAAACCTACACAATAAATTTTACCTTTCTATTGGCAGTAGCACTTTCGTCTAATCGTTGCCTGCCAATTATTCAGTAACGGAAAAGTTTTATATCAATAGATATGGCAAGAAGATGATTAACATTAAGTCTCTTATCTTTTCTAGCCACCAATTCCGATAACAGAAGGCCTAGACCCGTTAACAATGTTAACAGATGACACGACCATAGCGATGTGGCATAATGAAGGATTGCCCTCGGATCGTATGAGCACTGAAAATGCTACGATATTGTCTAACTCTGATAGATGGCCGCTTATGATTGATCCGCAGGTAACGTATATATTATTAATTGTAATGTTATTTCTTGCTTTGGGAAAAGAATTTGAGAAACCACTCTGTTCTTCGTTGTTTAATGTTTCAATTTCTATAAACGTTGTAGCTTCAAGGCGTTAAATGGATAAAACAAAAATATGGAGATATCTTACGAGTTATTCGTCTCGGACAAAAAGGTTACTTAGATACTATAGAAAAAGCTATAATAAAAGGGGAAACAGTGCTGCTAGAAAATATAGGAGAGACTGTAGATCCTGTGTTAGACCCATTACTTGGTCGAAATTTGATAAAGAAAGGAAGGTTAGTGAAATTTTATTAAACAAGGAATAATATGTAAGTAAGTAGTGATGTAATATTTAGTATTTAGTACTTACACTTACTAAATAAACTTATAAATATATTATCTAAAATAGAGCTATCAAAATCGGTGATAAAGAAGTGGAATACAGTCCTAATTTCAAGTTAATACTTCATACTAAATTGGCAAATCCACATTATAAGCCAGAAATGCAAGCTCAAACAACTTTAGTTAATTTCACCGTCACTCGAGATGGTTTAGAAGATCAGCTTTTGGCAGAAGTAGTTAAAGCAGAAAGACCTGATTTAGAAGAATTAAAAGCAGAATTGACTAAACAACAAAATGAATTTAAAATACAACTAAAGAAACTCGAAGATGATCTGTTATCGAGACTGTCGTCGGCTGGTGGTAATATATTAGGTGATACAGCTCTTATTGAAAATTTGGAAATCACTAAGAAAACTGCTGCTGATATTGAGAAAAAGGTATGTTTTTATTTATTTAATTTGGCTTAATATTAAGATTTAGTATAAATATATTTAATATTTATAATAACAGTTATCTTAATAGTAATTTTGGTTATATATAATGCATTTACCGGAATGGAATCCATAACCGTCACAGTTACAGTCACATATTGTCCCAATGTGCATCAATAATTAAAAAAATGGTGTTTTTTAAACATTAAACTTATTGTAGTGGTAAACATAAAATATATAAGTTTTATTTTGAACAGGTTTTAAGTTTTGCGTTGATGAAATAAACAGTTGTGCTAAACAATAAATAATTTATCATATTTTTTAGGTAGCAGAAGCAAAAGTAACGTCGCACCAAATAGACCAAGCTCGCGAGTTCTACCGGCCGGCGGCGGCGAGGGCTTCCCTGTTATATTTTATACTCAACGATCTTAATACTATTAATCCTATTTACCAGTTCTCGCTCAAGGTATTATATTATTATAAGATGTTGATTAATATTTTTTTTAATAAGACATGTAATTATCAAATTAAGTTTGCTTCTTTTTTATTTTCGATAAACTTTTTATTTTCTAGTAGTGTGTTATTTTGAATGTTTTATCACATATAAGTACAAATACTTATTCTTTTACATTTTTTTTATATTCCCACTTATTTTGAGATTTTTTATTAGGGGATTTGAATATCATATTTTAAAGCTTAAGAACTATATATAATATGGCATTTTGGATATCATATTTAAAAGCTTATATAATATGGTATATTTGCTAACAGAATAAATAAATATGTTTCATATTAACAGTCACAATAAAAGCTTTTTAAATGACAATGAGACGATAAAAAAATCTCTAGAAATGATTTCTCCCCTCTCTCCTTAGGCCTTTAGCGTAGTGTTTCAAAAAGCCATATCAAAAGCAGAACCTTGCGAGGAAGTTTCACAACGAATTAAGAACTTAATTGATTGTATAACGTATTCAGTATTTCAATACACTTCACGGGGTCTGTTCGAATGTGATAAACTCATTTTTGCATCTCAGATGACTTTTCAGGTAAGAAACTTTAATAATTACTTTAATTCCTCAACTTTTTTATGTGTGCCTAGTATTTCTAATATTCAAATGTTTTTTCTTTGTATTCTGTGTTGTAACACTGAAATTTTTTCTTGATAAATTAAAATTTTTGAAAAATTGTAAATCATATGTTTGATTTTATCAGATTCTTCTTATGAGTGAAGAAGTATCACCAGTAGAATTAGACTTCTTCCTTCGATTTCCAATAAAGCCTCATGTAACGAGTCCAGTAGATTTTCTATCAAATCCAAGCTGGGGAGGTATTTGCTCTTTAGCGAGCAAAGATGAGTTTAGAAATTTGGACAGAGATATAGAAACATCGCCGAAGCGATGGAAGAAAATTGTTGAAATGGAATGTCCTGAACGTGAGAAGTTTCCGCAGGTATGACAAAATACAATATTTTTTTTCTTAAATTCACACTAAGATTCAAAGATTAAGATTTTAAAAGCCGTCTTAAACATCACTACCTGGAACAGAGTCCAACGGATATATATACGCCAACACCAACGGATATATATATAGTTTATGTATGAATGTGTATGTATGTGTATATGTATGTATGTATCTATGAATGTATTTGCGTATGTATGTATGTATTTATGTATGTATTTATCTATATTTGTCATTTTATTTATATTTATGTATATATCAATATAACGAGCGTGTAGCTCGTAAATTAAAAAATATGTTATACTTTTTGCACCGCTCTGCGTTCTTGTTATATTAATCCTGTATTGTTGGTTGCCTGTAAGAGATCGCGATCTTATGTACTTGTTTATCAAATGTATAATCCAATTGTAAACGTGCAATAAAGTGTTATTATTATTATTATTATTAAGATACAAAATATTTAAAAAAAACGTCGAAAACTCTATGTGTAACAATTTCTATGCTTCATTAAAACGATATTTAAAAATTAATATCTATGACTTAGGAGTGGAAAAATAAAACAGCTCTGCAGCGGCTTTGTATGTTACGTGCGCTACGTCCTGACAGAATGACGTACGCTGTAGCGTAAGTGTTTATTTTTAATTCTTCACATTCAGTTGTTGATATATCTGTCAATATTTAGTCTATTTAAAGATATCCAAGACTAAAAAATAAATTAAATAAAATTTTTAATTTACTTATTAAGAAAACCTATATTAGAAAATTTTGTCAATTATATGTATACTATATTTTTTTAAATATCACCTTTAATTACAGAACATATATAGAAGAAAAAATGGGCTCCAAATACGTTGAAAACAGAACAGTCGAGTTTAGCAAGTCCTTCGAAGAGACCAGTCCCACTACTCCTATTTTCTTCATATTGTCCCCTGGAGTAAATCCCTTAAAAGACGTGGAGGCTTTGGGCAAAGTTATGAGGTATACAGCAGATTGTGGAAACTTTCATAATGTTTCATTAGGACAAGGGCAGGAAGTGGTAGCTGAACAGGCTATGGATGAAGCGTTGAAGAAAGGACATTGGGTTGTTTTGCAGGTATTTGTTTAGATAAGAAATAAATACACCATTAATATAATAAACATGATTAAAAGTTACTTTAAGATTTGCTTAATTAAAATAGATGTAATAACATATACTTGAGTAATGACTATGGTGTATATGGTTATTGAGAGGTGAGACACATCTCATCATCATCATCTTTGAATAACCAGAGGTGGACACTGGTTGATGCTTATGATGAATACTATATGAAAAAAAAATAAAAATTAAATTAGCTTCACGCTGTATCCCGCACACAGCAGGGTAGGCAGAGGGAACCTAGTGTTAAGACACTGTGTTCCCCACTTTCTGCCGAATTCTGGAGGCATTGCGTGTTGAGTGGCAGAACTCAACGCCGCGCTTAACCTCGACACCAGAGCGAAGAAATGGAAATATAAATTTAAGTAAATATTTCATCTCCTCGAGTGGGGATCGAACCCACGACCAGTCGGTTTTGCAGTCACACATCGTGCCGCTGCGCCACCACTGGCCTCAACTATTTGAACTACGGTGAATAAAAAAACAAAAAGGGGTAACCTGTCTAGATTATATGAAAACTTTCATTTAACTACTAATTATTTCATTCAGAACATCCATTTAGTAAAAAAATGGCTACCAAGCCTAGAGAAGAAGATGGAAAGCTTCGCATTAGGGTGTCATGAAGAGTTCAGACTTTTCATGTCAGCGGAACCCGCGGCGACGCCTGCAGCGCACATCATACCGCAGGGCATATTGGAGTCTAGCATCAAGATAACAAATGAACCACCCACTGGGATGCAGGTAATTTAGATATATAGGGAATGTCACTTTCTTTGACTGTCAAATATTTAAATTTTAAATTATATTTAGGATATTAAGAACAGAATAAATTTATAAATATATATCTTCCATAATCATAAATCTTCCAATAATCGTTATAAATGAAATTGAACTTATAAAATATAGATATTTATATACATATGCACTGAGAACACGGCACGGCACTGCAAACTGACTGTAAATGAAACGCCCACTACGTCATTTATTTTCTCATTCTCATATTAATGTAAAGCGCGATTTTGAGTTCCGCTACACAACGCAAACAGTATCTTAATATTTGATTCCTTCTATGTTGAAAAACATGTTATGGACCATGTTCTAAAAAGTTACAAATATATTTGTATCTAAGTGGTTTGTGTGAGGGAATTGTAAAAAAAATAAATTACATTGTGTTCTAGGCAAACTTACATAAAGCCCTCGACAACTTTAATCAAGAAACACTAGAAATGTGCGGAAAGGAGGCGGAGTTTAAAGCAATTCTATTCGCACTTTGTTATTTCCACGCAGTTGTGGCTGAGCGAAGGAAGTTTGGTCCTCAGGGATGGAATAAAATATACCCATTTAATGTTGGTAAGATTCTAATAAGTTCCTTATTTATATTTTAAAATTATTAGTATTCATTTATTAAATATTTATTTTGTTGTAGAAGTAAATTTAATAATCCATTACACTTTTTATATTTTTATACCATTTCTGTTTACTATATTTATGTAGTAGAAGATTTGATGTGATAGTATAATTATTTTCCACTATAACATCAAATCTCTATACAGGCACCATAAACTAACTAAGTACTGTACTGTTCAAAATTAAAAACTGTTAGATGTGATAACTACTGATAACATAAAAATAATAATAAGAATATAATATTAAGGTCTTTTTTTATTCTGCCTCATTTTTTGTAAATTACAGGTGATTTAACTATAAGCGTTTTCGTTCTCTACAATTATTTAGAGGCTAATTCTAAAGTGCCTTGGGAAGACCTACGTTACCTTTTCGGTGAAATCATGTATGGCGGACATATAACTGATGATTGGGACAGACGGCTTTGTAACGCGTATCTTGAAGAGCTAATGCAACCTGACCTGGTAACATTTGTTGGTTTTTAGACGGAACCGTTGTGTTCCGGCAATATTACAGAAAAAAAATTATTACAATATTATTTTTGTCGTATGTCATAAAAAACTAGTGCATATGCTCGTAAGATATTTGAGCATAAAATAAGGGTAACAAAATTAAAAATGTGTCAATTATATTTTTATTATACTAAAATATTATTAAAACTTATAGGTGGACGGTGAACTGCAACTAGCCCCTGGTTTCCCTGCACCTCCCAACACCGACTACATAGGCTACCACCAATACATAGAAGACGCTATGCCTCAAGAATCTCCATACTTATACGGACTGCATCCAAACGCTGAAATAGGCTTTCTTACTACTACTTCAGAAAATCTGTTTAGGACTATATTTGAAATGCAACCCCGAGACGCTCAAGCGTCCGGTGCCTCTACTGTTACTAGAGAGGATAAGGTAATGTACATTTGTATTTATTATTATCATCTGTAATTAGTTTATTTCGTTATTTTATTGAATGGTAGAGAGAACTAGGTCCTTGATAACTACTAAAATATAATTTAGTCAAAATAGAAATCGTCTAATATGTCCTTGTTGACGGTCAACATCGTCAAAAGCTTTTTTGTAGTTTCGTCCAGCTTCTATATAAATGTTTACAATATTCAAAGTTGATTATTTTACATTCTTCAAGTCCTATTATTATATGACTTTATGAATGTAAACTTAACTAGTAATATGAATAAAAAAAAATATTTATAATTTTCTCGCATTTTTTTCTATATATTTCTATAATTAAAAACTATAGCATGCATTAGATAGTATTGGTTGTTTCCATAATTTTACAAGCTAGGATAAATCCTTTTCTTATTTTATTAACCATAGGTAAAACAAATGTTAGATGAAGTCATGGAAAAATTACCAGAGGAATTTAATATGGTGGAAATAATGGGTAAAGTGGAGGAGAGGACGCCCTACGTTATAGTCGCGTTCCAAGAGTGCGAGCGAATGAACTATCTCACTGGAGAGATGAAACGGTCTTTGCGAGAATTGGACTTGGGACTTAAGGTATTTTTTCATTTATATATTTTTTTATTTAAAATATTAAGTCTATGCCGACATTCAGTCAACAAATTATATAATTTAATTAAAAATCTAAATATTAACTCCAAAACTAAGACTAACTAGCTAGATTAGTTTGAGTTTTCATTTCGATCCAAACTGGGGGAAATAAAATGTTCTAGCAAAATTAAAGCACAGCATTAAGCTCTGCTACTTGAGACGTAATATTTTCCATTTGAAGTACAAAGTGATATATAATTTTAGATCATTTCTGCTAACACAGCCATGTGGAAAAAATATAAATTAGTCTTAACGCTCTTCGTTCTCTACTTTTTAACCGCCTGTATTAAAAGCATTGTGCGTTGACTCCTGAAACATTGGCTCGAACGGTGGTGAAGTTTAAATTTAGTCTAGGTAAATCTAAAGTTTATAAGCTAATTTTACATTTTGCGGTATATTTCTTCGGTTGTCTGAACATAATACATTTGAACCAGTTTAAAAACAGGAGGCGTATAGACCTATCCTATTAGATATGAATACAAGTTGTCTTACAGGGCGAACTGACTATCACATCGGATATGGAGGAACTGGAGAACGCGTTATTCTTGGACCAAGTGAGGACACTCCTTTGTAATTAATTGAACCCATTATAACCTAAATATGTATTTACTTTATTGTATCTTAATATTTTCATCAGAAACACCGCAATTATATGTTCTATGGTCTTGGCAATAAAATAATGCCAATAATTTTTGATAATATACTCATATGTTTTTGTTACAACAGTAACGTTCTTTAATTTTTCATATATATTTTTTACCACTTTTACCACATATTTTTTCATTAGGTACCCGCCATTTGGGCAAATAGAGCGTATCCATCTCTCCTTGGACTGTCCGCGTGGTTCGTAGATTTGCTTTTAAGACTGCGGGAATTAGAAACGTGGGCTACGGACTTTGTGGTAAGGATTTGTATTTCATCACCTTACATTTAATAAAAATTAGAAAATAATAGTAAAATAAATAAATAAATCAGCTTCACGCTGTATCCCGCACACAGCAGGGTAGGCAGAGGGAACCTAGTGTTAAGACATTCCGTTCCCCACTTTCTGCCGAATTCTGGAGGCATTGCGTGCTCAGTTGAACTCAGTGCCGAATAATACGCCAACACGAAATAATAGTATTTTTGACAAATTAATTACTTGGAATGATCAACAAAACAAAAACATTTTTTTATTGTACTTGCCATATTAGTGCAGGTTAAATCTTGCAAGATTGTAATCTACTTTGATTATATATTTTTGTACCACCCACCATATATGTCATAAAATGATTCACAAAAGGACTAGACGAGCATAATTCAATGCACCATGTAAAAAAGGTTGAAAACCAAAATAACATGATTGCTAGCCTTAAACACGTGGTTGACTTTTTTAATGATCATAAATTATTTATTTATTAACAGTTACCAACATCGGTGTGGTTGGGTGGCTTCTTCAACCCGCAAAGTCTTCTCACAGCCATAATGCAGAGCACGGCGCGCCGCTACGAGCTGCCCCTCGACAAGATGTGCCTGCAGTGCGACGTCACTAAGAAAATGAAGGAGGATTTCACGTGAGATTCTTTTTATTCGGTCATTTTAGAATAATAGTTTTCTTGTTTTTGAAATTTATTAATTTACTTGCTTTCCTCTTAATTCTGCGTCGTACAAACGTTAAATTGTTAGATAAAACTAAATAAAACTACTTATACTATGAAATTCTTTACTAATTATTATATTTTAAGCACACCGAAGACCTGGCTTTTCATAAGACTGACAAAAATGATAGATGTTAAATATTTTTTTAAGTATTGTTTCAATTTGAAATTACGTTAAGTTACGATATATTTTTTAAATGCCAATGTCAGCTACTTTTTGTAAATTGTGTAAATTACAATTTTAAATTTTGTGAAACAATTTTTTAATCCATTTATAACTATTTTTGTACTCCAGTATAGCAGATTCTCGCTCAGCACCTCGCGACGGCGCCTACGTCCACGGTCTGCTGATGGAGGGCGCGCGGTGGGATGTACACGCTGGTATTATAATGGACTCGCGGCTCAAAGATCTGTTTCCGCCTATGCCGGTTATTAATGTTAGGGTGAGCTTTCATAATGTTTGATTATGTTGAATGGTGATCCTAAAGATGTGTTTACGTCAAATACGATATAGATACATCATTAATTTAAAGAACTTTGTTGGAGTATAGCTTATAATATGTAGTTTGAGTGATATTATTTAGAATGTAGCAAGACTAGTCTTGGCGCAGGGGCACAAATTGTGCCTGCAAACTCGACTGGTTGTGGATTTGATCCCCACTTGATGAAATGAAATATTGATTTACATTTATATTTTAATTTTTTCTCTCTGGCGTAGGGGCAAAGCGTGGCGGTGAGTTCCGCCGCCACTCAATACGCATTGCCTCCAAAATTCGGTGGAAAGTGGAAAATGGAGCGTCTTTACACTAGGTTCCTTCTGGCTACCCTGCAGTGTGCGGGATACATCGTGAAGCTGATATAGCAAGACAATTTTTTCGGAAAAAAATATTTTATACTAAAGGACACCTAAGAAAAAAAATGCAATATTACCTTATATTCCCTTTTCTGAATTTCAATAAGTAAATCTTAATGCTTTTTCACTAAACAAACAACATACATGAACTATAATTTCTTCATTTATCATACAAATAACTATTGTGAAATTATTAAACATCTATAGATAAATAGTATAGAAATCCTATAATATGCCTAATCAAGCAATACTTTTTTCAGGCTATAACTCAAGATAAACAAGATATGCGTAATATGTACGAGTGCCCGGTGTACAAGACGAGGACCCGCGGTCCCACCTACGTATGGACTTTCAACTTGAAAACTAAAGATAAACCTTCGAAATGGACGTTAGCTGGAGTAGCTTTATTATTGCAGATTTAGTTTTCTAATTAAATCTAGTACTTCGCCCGCTTGACGGAACTAAACACCGCGCTTTGCCTCGTTACCAGAGCGAGGAAATGAAAATATTAAATATTTCATTTTCTTTGAGTGCGTTCAATACCCACTACCACAAGCACAACACAACAAAGTTGTGGGTTGCACCACGACCGACCGACCGGAATCAGTTATATTAAGACATATACATAAAAGTTATGTTATATTTGACTTTGTTATGTATGTGTGTTTTTGTTATATATTGTAAAATATATTATGAAAATAAAATTTAGAATTTTTATTGTTAATTGTAATTTTTTAAATTTTATTCATTCGTGTTTATTATTCATTATTGTTTTAAAATATTAATATGATAATATTGGTATTATAATATTTTATTAAAAAAAATCTTTTATTTTTATTTCTTTCCACTATTAAAAATTTAACTCAGAGTAAGAAGGTGAGCGTTAATACGCATTTCTAAAGGGGCCCTTTAAACCTTAACTTGAGTCGAAAATTCCTGGCACTTCTCTGATCTCCTCAACCTGCAACGCCACCCTCACAGCCACCACACCTAGACAGTGAATCCAGGCAATAACAAGTAGTTTCATCTCCAATTCTGGGGTCATTCCTCATTTTTTTAACGTTATTGTCCTCTAGTATCATCGATACTGTGTTATCGGAGATCAACTGAGGTCTCTGCTCTCTCACACATCATTTTTTTTTTCACTCTTATTACTCATTATCTCGACGTGACTAAACCACCTGAGCAAGTACGTCTTTATTCTCTGGTCTAAAATGGTGACGGATAAAGTATGTTACGTGGTGAGTATAATTTAACATGGGTACTTTACACCAACTCCGTTTACGACGTAAGATCGTAATCGGATTTCAAAAATTCTTCATCGGAGATTGTCGCTTTCGCGAGGTCCTATAGGTATATTCTATACTTCTTTACAGTCACGCAAATCCCATGGACCCCATATCCTCAATCCCGCGATTGCGGGAAACACTAGCGAGACTTGAAAATTATGCGGGTTCCTGCAATACGAAGATCTTGATCCTGCAATACCGAGATTTCGATATATGGAGATTAGAACCCTAGTTGGTATATCAATTGAGAAAAAATATTTTCATAGCTTCTAGTTTTATTAGGCAGACTCCGTTCTTCTCCGTCCGCCCGAATTTGAGACAAATTTAAAAAGTAATTGATGTATGTAATAACTCTAAGTAGGTACTTTTTATACACTGTATGAAACTTACAATTTTTGAGTTATTTATTTACTACAATACTGTCATATGTCATTACTAACAAAAAATATGAAATATAGCGTTAAGTAATATAGTATATTTAGATACCCGGATTTAATTTAAAAAACAATATTATATGGGCAATTTTAAAATATTATCAAACGTAACTAACTTATGACGAATATAATCATATTTCGACCTTGTCACCTCTATATAATTTATTAGATAATTTTCAATCGTTGGATCTAAATTGACCATTGACATCGAATCAAGGTTTGACTAGCTTTTAAAACTGACTTTACTTTAATATAGAAATAGGCAATATAATGTGTTAAAATGAACTGAGTGTTTTATATATAATTATTGTGCTTAATGTTTCCTTAGGTAGCGTCAGTCGTTTGCTAAAAAGAAAGAGAGAGAAAGAAAAAAGAAAGTTGGTAAGGAGTATGTGTAATGTGAAATAGCATTAAAATTATAATAATAGAATTTATTTCTTTCTCTTGTAAAAAGTATTATAGATTTTCTACGTAACGTTAAGTTCTTTGGGTTACAGTTAAAATTGTCTTCTCTTATTTATTTTTTAATAAATTTAATGATATTTTTTTATTCGTTATTGGCACTTTTAAGTTTAGCCTATTAGCACAAAAATAACGAGATGTTAGTCATTTATATTTATTTATAGAACAATCGAAAATATTATCACGATCTTTCGGTATTGTAAAATATGGAAGTACTTTACTTTTTGTATATATTGATGAAATCATATAAGGCTATCAAGGCTTACGTCACCTTATGTTCGGTCGATGCTATCATAAATTTATCAGTATCTAATTAATTTATAGTAAAGTTAAAATTACGATGACTCATCAACTATGTCATCATATTATATATTTTTTCCATAATAATATGCCCATATTTAATTGACTGAGACATAAACTTAATTAATATTAAGTCAGATATTTGGAACACATGATTTATTTTTTTATTCTATTCTGTTCTATTTTTTATATGTTTAATTTTTTTGTTGTTATTTTTTATTTCATATAGGATTCTGCCGCTAGTATTGATGAAAAAGCTAGTATTGAAGTAACCAAAAAATAACCTAATGTTAAAAAGTTAAGCTTTAAAATTTCCGCCTAAGTAAGAAATATTGTATACACTTGCACTTATTAAGAAATATTGTATGCATTGCAAAAATTATAATTCAATAAAAAATTTTTTCGAGTAGAAATTGAACCGACGACGACCGACGATTCTAGCACTGTCCAAAGTCCACATCAAAATACTTTATTATGTACGATATCATTTCACTACGTCCATTTTACACCAAAAAAAAGGCTTAAAATAATTGACTTACTTTTAATTCTGTAATTAAGAAAGCTTAGTTTTACCTATACAATGTACATTTTCAAGCATCAGAGATATAAATTCAAGATTAACATCGCTCAACAATTTAAGTGAAAAAGCGAAAACAAAATACGCACAACTACTTATTTGTTTAATGAAAGTGAATTTATTCACAACAAACGAACTTGTAAATGTTCAATTAATGAATTCTGTTTTGCTCGTGGGCGTCGCGTGGCGTTGTACGGTGGGAGCCAATTCTGACCAATATAGGCTTCTACAAACCTTCAGTGGCTAATTAGATAATTAGATATAACTGATTGTAATTGATAAGATTGGTGATAAGTTAATTCTTTAACTTAAAATAGAGAATTTGGAGGAAACAATATATTTTTAGTGTAAAAAATATTATTATTGCTTAAGCGAAGTTGATAAGTAGGTATACATTGCCACTTACAATTGACATGTCTCTTCATTGTTTTTATTTTTAAAATTTGTTGCTTTTTATCATTTATTATATGTAAATCACACAATATTGCTTAAAATGTATTAAATAATGAATGATCTCATATCAGTGCAGTGGTACAGTACCCAGTTGATGATCGCAAATTTATTATTTATTTTTATTTTTTTTTTTTTTTTTTTGGTGGGTAGGTGCAAAAGTGACAACAGCTGATTGTAGAGCTCTCTTAGTTTATTTATTTTTAAAATAGTTTTTACAAGTGTATTCTATATAAAAGTAATGAGTTAAAGTATCTAACCTGCCAGCAGTGTAATTCCTTTAAAAATCTCCATCATTCTATAAGAAGTACAGTTAAGCAAGTGACCTCAAATAACCTTGAAGCAACTGTGTAATACACACTTTTAAATTTTAATACACTCAAGCACTAGAATGGATTCTATTAAGCACTCAATAGATGAGCTGACACAGCACTTCAATTTACAAATGGCTGAATTCCAAAAAAGTTTAATCAATGCAAACAACACGGCAAGTCCAACAACAAACATTACAGCACAGTTCAATACTTTTAGATCTTTTGTGTTGAATGCTCTTGAGGGGCTTCAGCTTCAGGTGCAACTTCTTACTAAACAGTATGACAACATGGAAATGCGAAGTCGTAGAAAAATATTGTTAGTACATGGTGTTGCTGAAGAAAGAAATGAGGACACTACATCTCAGGTGATCCAGGTCCTGGCAAATCATCTCAAAGTCTCAGATTTCTGTTCAGATGACATCAGTAGATGCCAGCGACTCGGTAAAATCTCCCCAGGGAAGTCTCGGGCCATTTTAGTCAAGTTCAGAGACCAATCGCTTAGGAACCAACTATGGTACTCAAAATCATCTCTTAAGAGCACGGGTATCACTCTCTCTGAATTTCTAACCAAGGCCCGACATGAAACTTTTATGATAGCAAGACAGCGGTTTGGCATCTCTAAATGCTGGACAAAAGACGGCTTTGTAATTGTTATTGGCCCGGACGGTAAGCGTCATACTATGGTTCTCTCTGCTGAACTTGATCGTATATCCACCAATTTAGAACCTCGAAGTCAAGGTACATGCGCTCCTACTACTATCAAGTCAGCTGCTGCAGCCAAGCCAACTGTCCGTACAACGAGAAGAGTTGTAAAAAAGTAACCTCTTTGTTTACGCTTTTGTTTCAAAGTTTTAGTGAAGTTTGTTTTTACTATTAAGTTATACGCTTTTCTTTTTCTTTTTTTTCTCTCAAGTCCACAATTATTTACTATTTGTTTGCTTCTATTATCTAATAATGTTGTTTGTAGTTAACTATATGTTTTACCCACTATTTTCTTTTATTAGGCGATATAAACAAACACGATAGTGACAGTTGACGTCTACACAGTGATAGATAATATATGTCGCTAAAATCGTCTCGTTATACGATAGCTACTAGTGTTTATTTTCTTTCTATTTCTTATAGTAGTAACTTAAAAAAAAAATACTGCTGACGGTTAGAATAAGTTTTAGCATTACAGTTCTAAATTTAATATTATTTTATATTTATTGTTATTAGTATTTACATATATATATTATTATAATTTTTACCATATTATACAAAAGTTACCATATTATAAAAAAATATTATATATCTAAGCATATACATACTTTTATATTATTTGTATACTAATATTAAAATATTGTTAGTATGAATAATGTTGACAGTGTTTATAGTGGTAGTATTTCTGATAATTCTT
>JAATLQ010000380.1:3301-32739 GCA_013421005.1 Heliconius erato x Heliconius himera
GTTGCCGTCGCTCCTGCTCAAGTTCAAACTTCTGTATCAGTTCAACCAAATCCAGTCATTCTCCGCCAAGAAGTACCCAGGTTCATAACTAGAACTATCACCAGGGACGTCCAAGTTCCCGTTCAAGTCCCTGTACCTGTACCAGTCGACCGCCAAATTCCAGTACCAGTCAGAGTACCAGTCCCAGTTCCCGTCGACAGACCCGTGCCAGTTATTCACAAAGTACCTGTAGAAGTCACTAGACAAGTACCTGTGTACTACGAAAGGAAAGTGCCATACCCAGTGAAAGTTCCAGTATCAGTACCTGTGCCTTACCCAGTAACAGTTGAGAGGCAAGTCCCAGTAGACCGCCCAGTGTACGTTGATCGCCAAGTGCCTGTACCATACCCAGTGCGCGTAGACCGTCCCGTCAGCGTACCTGTGCCGGTGCACGTCGACAGGCCTGTGCCTGTTCCGCACCCAGTCGTAGTGGACAGACCTGTGGCTGTACCCCAGCCGGTAGTCGTTGACAGACCTGTAGCAGTGGCTGCTGCAGTGCCAGTAGCATCAGCAGGCATAAGCATTGGTAGCTCTCTCGGTGGCTCCCTCGGTGGCTCCCTCGGTGGCTCTCTCGGTGGCTCCCTCGTTGGTTCCCTCGGAAGTTCTCTCGGCGGCTCCCTTGGTGGCATATCGTATGGAGGAGGATACTCATCCGGTATCATTTCATCTGGAATTGGTCACGGTTTGTCTGCTGGAATATCAACTGGTTACGGACACGGATTGTCCTCTGGCATCTCAATTGGTCATGGATTATCCGGCGGCTACTCCAAGATCATCAGTAGCCACTAATCTTAATATTATAAGAGCAAAATGTGCAAGTTCATTTATAATGGATATTATTATTGAAATAAATTTATAAAACTTTTAGTCTTTATTTTATGTTTATTTTTATTTATACAAAGAATATTTACACAAACTTATATATTTCGAGTTTTTTAAATTGAAAATAAAAATCTCAATTATTTCGAAATCGAAATCGAGTCTATTTATTATTAAATTACTATAAACTGTATATACAAAATACTATTTATAAATACTGATAAGATATATTCATTTATGCTGTTAATATTTGAAGACAAATTACAAAGACGGTGTTTACTTGTCTTTAAATAGAAACTATATATTATGTATTATGTATGTATATATGACTGCTTTTATATAATATAATTACTTTATTGTCTTTTCGTTGTTTATAATAAAATGAATGAGTTTATAAATCGATTTATTCCTTAGGACTAAGATTCCTTTATTAAAGCTCTCAAAATCCCAAAATATCTGTACAGTTATTTAAAGTTAAGAAAAACACTCAAGGATAAAATTACAGAACACTAAAATAATACTACATGGTGTAATTAAAATATGACACACTTTTTGCTAGGATTCATGGGGGATCCTGGTGGACAGTGCCATATTTTGGCAAAATCTCTGTTATTTTGAAGAGCTCCACGAGCTCTGAATTGTTGGGGCGAGTGTTCGTCTTCTAAATCCAATTTCAAATTGTCAATAGTCGATACTCCACACCAAAGCTGAAAATATTAGGTAAAAAAACAAATGTATTACAAATATTTAAAGTTGTCCTATATGATGAAAGTTGTCCTATAAGATGGTAAAAAATTTCCAAGGAAACAATATGAAAATATAGATTATATTATTAGTTATTAGTATTAGTTCTCAATAATATATAATAAATACACATACATTGCCAAAAGACAAAAAAAACAGTTGCTCTGATGACATGTGTTCAAAACCTGGTAGTTTAGGTTCAGGGCCATGTTTCCGAAGGCGCTTCCTTAGGGCTTCCAACGCTTCGCGCACACCACCATTGTCAGCTATGTTCTCTCCTAAAGTTTTTTTACCATCAACCTACGTTGCAGAAATAAATTGCTTAGAATTTTTGGATTTCTTATACAGAGTATCGTAATTTTTAATACTTTAAATATAGAAAGCGTTATTATAATTACTCTTATTAAACCTGATATAATTATAAATTAAGTGATTTTTTCAAAATTTAAACGTCTTTTTGTAACAAAATAAATAATAAAATAATGATTACAAAGCCATTGATTCTGTGTTCAAAAAATTGACTAATCTTGATTTTTTATATACGGCCCTAATATTTTGCCCTATGGTACCAACAAGAGTCGCGATCATGCGATTAACATACCCGGTATTGCATAAATTTTAGTTAATATTTATAAATTTACGTAACGTATTCCTTACGTGTTCACCTAATTCTGGTACATAATAGTTAGAGTACTGATCGACGAAGCATTTTGTCATATTGACATAGGACTCAATCGTTGCGTTTGTCCACCACGGTAACAAATTACCATTTTTGTCGAACAGGCGACCTGTAAAATGTAAAATGTATCGTAGGCTTTTAGTTGATATGTTGACACATGATTCACTATATATTTTAAGAAGGACTTTATATAAGGGTACATTAATATTACCGAAATTATCGAATCCATGAGTTATTTCATGTCCAAGTACAGATCCGAGGGAGCCGTAGTTTAAAGAGCTGCGTGCAGAATAATATAATTATATTCACAATAAAGAATTTACATATAGCTTCATTATAAAATCATCCATTTTTAGGGTTCCGTACTTCAAAAGATAAAAACAGAACCTTTATAGAATCACTTTGTTTTCTGTCTGTCCGTCTGTCAAGCCCACTTAACTCGAGATCGCGTGGGGGTAATAAGCTAAAATTAATATTAACACAGGAAAAATCAAGCTTTTAAGTCAATGGAATCAATAAATACGAGCATTTCAGTATCGTTTTGTTGCATTTTGTATGATTACATAACAAAACATATTGGGTGCTTTCCGTGGACTTACAGTTATGAAATGTGGCACTCAGCGAGAACTTACAATACAGATAATTAAAATAAAGGAACAAAATCGAAAATTGAAAATTTATAGGTATTTTATATGAAACAATCATTACAAACTTACATTTATAGTTCATATAATATAAAACGAGTGCATGTAACTTGTAATTTTCATTGACCAACAGTTCTGTAGGTGGTACGAAAGCGCAAGCAAGTTTTATTTGATTAAAAAAATACATACTCAAGTCCTAAGTCGAAGAAAGGGTGTTGTAGCATCACCAAGGGTACAGCTGCGGCCAGCGTTACAAAACAAACGTAAATATGAATATTAGAAAGAAATATTTTATATATTAAATTGCCTTGACTATTTTAACATTAACATATTTTTATTGTTAAATCCATACGTAAAGACAACAGCTATCGTAACGATTTAACGACCGACTAAATAAAATAAAATCTGTTACTACATCTAATAGTACTTACTTATAGTATTTTCTTGAAATGTGTGATATGCATTAACTTCAGTGGGATCTGTTGCCCAAGAGCCATTGTTGCCAACCCTGAACTTACTCAGAGCATTTTTTATTTTAATTTGTATTATATTTATCATATTTTCTAAATGTGTTTTTGGGTCTAACACAATTCCTTCATAGTATTCCTCTAACTTTTTTGAATCAAGAAGCCAGTCAGGGAATCCTACTAAAGTCTTCATTTTGATTATTTTTTCATAAGTTGCTAATTTTGTATCATCATCCATCCACTTGACTTGGCCCACGAGATGTGCTAGTGCATTTTTTATATCGTTTAGCATAATCTCGATCTTAAATTAATGTAAATAATAAAATTAGAATTTACCTTTAAAATTAAAAAAAAGTTGTAGTAAAATATTGATGTACAAAACATATGTGTTTAAAAACATATATTTACAGAACTTACTTACTTTTGGTTTTGTGACGCTCAGAAATCGTGAATCTGCAATGGCATACGATACAGCCATACCGAGCATATCATTTACTGCACTAGCACAAAGCTGGCTTCTCGGAGGTGAATATAAATCGTGTTTCCCCAAAGTTTCGTAAGATCTCTGGAGTAAAATTCGTAGTTCTGTTGATGTGTGAGCGGCCATCACTTCTACTACCTTCCAATGCATTAATTGTAGAGAAACAACAAAAAATACGATAAATCAATAATTATATAGTTAATCTGTTCTAGCTTTACCTTTATCCAAACATAGAGTTCAACTAGTATTGGAGAGGCTTTCGATAAGTAAGCAGCCAAAAGTGACATATAAACTAAATCAGGATCTGAAACTAGAATTTTATCTTTATCAAAATCTAATTTGACATTGCTAATATTAAATATGCCTTCCAAATATTTTTTCCAGATTGGAAGTGCGGTTCCATTGTTGTCCTTAACGATCATGTCTGTATGAGCTTGAATCTCATATACAGTGTATTCAGGTATATCAAGATACTCATCATCGTCACTTGAGGTGTCATTGTCAGCTTCTAACTAAAAATTAAAAAATCTATTTTTAGGCAGTTCATTTTTTAAAATCAGCTTCACGCTGTATCCCGCACACAGCAGGGTAGGCAGAGGGAACCTAGTGTTAAGACACTCCGTTCCCCACTTTCTGCCGATTTCTGGAGGCATTGCGTGTTGAGTGGCAGAACTCAACGCCGCGCTTAACCTCGACACCAGAGCGAAGAAATGGAAATATTAATTTAAGTAAATATTTCATCTCCTCGAGTGGGAATCGAACCCACAACCAGTCGGTTTTACAGTCACACCTCGTGCCACTGCGCCACCACTGGCCTCAATTTTTTATACTTAAGTAAAATTTCTAATATCAGTAATGTTTTATAAATAATTAAAAATTTTATTTCAAACAATATTTTCAAAATATGTTTTTATTTCTTCTTCAGTAAAATGAGTAGGTTATCGATTCGATTTTTTTAACTGACGTCTGTAAAAGGAGGAGGATCAATTCTACTGTATTTTCTTTTTGTTCATGTTTGTTACCTCAAAAGTTTTGACTGGGTGAACCGAATTTGATTATTCTTTTTTATTTGAAAGCTGATACTTTCCGTGTTGTCCCATATTAATTTGGTTAATTTCTGATAATGTTATCCATGAGAAAATCAAGTAAAAAATGGACAAATAACTCAACATCCCTCAAAACGATTTCGATTAATCTGTTTTTTTTTTTAAAAAGAAACACTTCAAGGGTAGTTTTATGAGAGTTTGGTAGGTTCTGATTATGGGATCCGGTGAAAGTCTCGGTCTCGGTTTTTTTTGTTAAATATTTTTCATAAACTATTAAACTATACCTGGTACATATCATCGTTGATCTTATAATACTCTTCCGCAGATAAAAAAATATTTTGATCCAATTCAATTTCAGTCAAATTTGAATTTTTCAATTCAACCTCAATAACAAATAACTTTATAAGTTCTGCATAAAAGAGTTTGTATATGTGAGCAATTCTTTCATCCGCATCTTTATCTTCATCTGCATGTTGAGAGTGTCTGTGTCTGTTTAATATATGATAATTATAATTTTTGTATTGTTCTACTTTATTTCGAGCAATATTTCTTTGATACGTGTGCCGCCTCTTTTCGTTGCTCATACTGAAAGATAAAAAAGTTCAATTAATAGTTTTATTTATTCTTCCTTACAAAAATATATATGCATATTACATACTCGTATATCTTATACCTTGGGAAAGGGTTGGTCGTTTCAGGTGCTCCCATCACTAATCGATACACTGAGGAGTTTTTGGGATCAGTAAATATATCGAAACCAATCAAGACGTCCATACCTAACTGTATCTTTATTTTTGTAACAGTCTCTAACCAATCGAACGTAAATGATGAATAATCTATTTTTGTCGCATTAACAATTGTAGGGTAAGGAGGTAAACTCAATGATTCTAATACTTTTAGCACCGGCTTAATACCTCGTTTGTCCAATGTCTCTTAAAATAAAATATATAGGATAAAATACGATAAAAACGATTTAGGGCCAGTTTCACTGGCTGATAAAGTCCCGGACAGCCTTATCTGCCAGACAGGCTATAATTTTTGATTTCACCTGTGTCGAACAGCAGTATCTAGTAGATACACATTTGACACATGCATTTCATTTTTACATACTTATTTGTATAAATTGTTGCCTACTGTTATCGTTCATTAATAGAAATAGTTATTTTGCATATTCATCCTTGGTCTGTAAGATAGAATTAATTATTAAATAACTATCTGAAACTTTATTAGGGACCGCTGAAACTGGCTCTTAGTCTTTTATCTAAAGTACAGTCAGTAGTATGAAGTAAATTATTTTTTTGTATCAACAACGAATATTTCTGCTTAGTTTAAAACATATTATTTAGCAAGAAAGTAACATTGTTTTAAATATTTTAACCTCTAAAAGAAATATTCACCTGTGTCCATACAAGCAGCGTAAAGGTCCTTAGCTTGGTTCACCGGACGAGGCAGATTGGTGGTATTTTTACTGAGAAAATCCCGTACAGTTGCATACACCTTAGTTTGCTTGTCTCGAAACCAATCGTACGACCGAAATGCATCAGGTCTAGGATGTTCTTTCGCCCAATTACCGCAAGCGTACTAACAATGTGGATTATGAAAATCGCAATAACTTTACCATCCGCCTATTTTAGCATTTTATAGTGATATACACAATAAGTTGTCAATCAATTTATAATAAACACAATCAATTTTGAAAACATTATTAATTGTTTATACAAATACCTTATAAATCAAAATATATAAAAATATAGACTTGATATTGGAAAGAAGAAACTAAAAATATTTAAATTTTGTAACTAATATCTAGTGAATTGATTGTAACGATTTTCTCTTTTTTATGAGTTTCTAGCTTAAAATTTTTGTGTAAGTATTATGTACCTGATAAAAATCGTTGCAAGGATCAACTGTTGCGTCTATTGATAGAGCAAGATTCGCAGCTGACCTCAGGCACTCCTTACTCTCACAGATTATAAGGGGCTTCTTGTGTCTTAATTTTGCGTCTAAAAATATTTTGCGATTTCAGGTAACATTTTTCTATATATTTTTACTTTTCACAGGTGAAACAAGAACAAAAGAGGTGAAACCAGCACTAATCATATTATAGTAAAGTATAAATTAAATCAACCGTGTAATCATGCTAGGTATTTGTGAAGATTTTATCGTAGGAGAGGGAAACGGACTACCTCAAGTTCTAGCACTAGAAGAGGTTTTATCTTAAGGTCATTAATTTATGGAGTACGTGACTGTGGATGAAGCAATAGAGGTGACGCTAGGAATATTTAAGATACAGATGACATTGGATCTTTTTCTTTTATCGTAAGCTGAGTGAAGATAAACAAACAGTGTTCTTTTACTAAGTTTGTAATAACTTACATAATACTGTCATAGTAATAGCTAAAATTAGTAATATTATAAGGAATATTAAGAAAAATATGTAAGAAATTTTATTTTTATGTTTTCTTCTAAATCTGAAACATAGATTAAATAATTATTTACAGTAATTTCACTTTGAATGTTATTTAATGAAAAAATGTCCTAGGGTTTTCTAAGAACTTTGTTTAATTCATTAAGTGCTATTTCAATTTGGACATGTCCGATTGTCCAATTGCGACCGTTTTAGTTTCATATACTACTTCACCTGGTTAAACAAAGTGCGATGTTTTGTTCCGCCATCTAACATACTATGTATTAAAATGCATGGAAGTTGGAGAGCGTAGTGATGTCTCTCTACGTATATAATAAAGTATAAAGTTTTGTTCAGTATTACCTAGCCGTTCTGGAGCCAACATCAATTAAATATCCAGATTGACGTAAATCATTGCCGTTTTTTAAGGGTGGTATTGTAGAGTTAGCACTTGCCGCTCCTTAAAACATATTTTGAACTTGAAATTTTCTGTACTAAGATTTGTTTTTACATTTTACTTTTGTTTTTACTTTTCATATATTTTAATTGTTAAACTATTCCAACTCATATGATAATAAGTATCTTAATATAGTTGGAAATGTTAGGTAACATGTATCTTTTCAACAAAAAAAGTTACAATAATTTTAATGGTATTAAATATTAGTTAAAACTAATTCTCCACATTTTCTATAATTATATTAAATGCCTATTACACATGGTAATGAACACCGAACGTATTTTCCATATTCAGGCTTCAGAAACGAGGCTTTGATCCTAATCGCTACGTAATTGCTGTCGCGGTGACTGACCTCAGATAATATTGGATCGATTTTGGACCTATGGATACTTTGATACATTTTAAATTCACTAATACTTTCGGTGAGAATGGTGACCCTAGAATATTTTAAAATATCCTGTCGTAGTCTGGCTGTCGTCTTTTTTGTCGTCTGATTTGGACCTACTTGACCAATGAATGTTGGTTCTATTTCAGACAAAGTAATGTATTTAAATTACTTTAATTTGTTTGGTTAGGAAACTTATTTTTGTATCATAGAATCATAGAATCAAATTCTCATCTCAATGAAATCAATAAAAGCTCTCTGCAGTTTGTGGAAATCACTTTTGTATATAATTGTAGCCGTTTTAGAAATATAAGATAATTTTTGAGTCAAATGGGTTTAATTTATCTTTGTTTAAGCGAATATAGGGAATAGTGTGATGCTTTATTAGCCTCTCTGAATATTTCGAAAAATAGGACTTATATGAAAATTTTACATATGTTAGTTTAATTAAATAGCTAAAGAACTTGTATTGTGTTTCTATAAATATTTTTTAATATTTATAATTTTTATTTTTTAAGATAAATGCGCAAAAATTATTACATATATTTGTGAAGATTATACCTCACAATATTTTGATAATACAAAGCGCGCAAAACTCATAAATATTCGAAACTTACGAGTGATTGTAGGTCCCATTGTGTCACCATCGTCTTCAGACCATGCATTCATAGTGTGGTCACTAGAGTCACTAAAGTCACTACGACTGAGTCCCTAGCCTCTCGTACATTACAACTGTCGTAAATGAGCGTAAAGCTTTCTGTACGGTTTCGAGGTATTTGACTTACTGAAAGCTTGCTGTGAAACGCTGAAACGTTTGTACCTGCTGTATTGTTACCATAATATAATGCCTTTTGTGGATATTTGTTTTAAAAGTTTGGGTAAATATTTGATATAAAATTATTTATATACATTACTTACTAGATTTATTAATTTTGTGGTATGAGTTTTAACTTGATTTAATATTTTTTTTATTGTCATAGTGACTTTTTTCTGTTCATAAAATACCTATATATTGCAGTCATATGTAACTGTTGCCTTAAGCAACAAATCTTGATGAAGAGGAAGAGTTTGTTTGTTTAACCGTTACGATCTCTGGATCTATAAGTCTGATTTACTTTCTTTTTATTTTGAATGAAAACTACATTCCTAAAGAGTGCTATAGGCTATATAATATTACCATGTAAGTCTTAGTTATCCGTAACGGAATAACAATAATAATGAACGCCATCGAATTACTTTAAGCGCATGTGCTGCAAAAATAACAAATATATTAAGGCCGTAAATATGACAACGTAATTGGCAAAAAATGGTTGTACGTTCCATTCCATTTCGAGGAAATGTTTATGGTAAAATTTTTGCAGACATTATCAGTAAATACTGAACTCTATGCAGAGTGAAGCATAGAATAAGTTCTAAGCTCAAAAGAAAAAAATTTTACGTCTATCTAATGTTTCTGAATTGTACGACAAAAATATTCTATTTTATTAGATCTAAAAAAGTCCCCGTCACTGTAAATCTGTCTCTTATAAATAAGGTCACAGTAAGGCGTTAAAAAAATAATTGTAGGATATCATTTCACTCTTTTTATTTGACATGGATATTGAAGCTTTTTAATAAAAATTCCATCATTAAGAAAATTTTATGAAGATAAACTTGGGCTTTTATAGTATAAAAGCCCAAGTCATGTGATTTGGACGGTTACTTTTCGAGAAAATATAAAATTAAAGCAATTTAACGCTCTGTTTATGGCCAGCCTACGTTCGACTGGTGCAGGGGGCGCCTTTGCCACTGATGACATCCTTCCAAGCAGTACTACTAACAGTACTTGTAAGTAGTGCTTGCACTTTCTCAAAATTACGAAAACAATTTGGTCATGATTGAATGTGTCCGTTTATTGGTAAATGCAGCATAATAAAAGTGTTATAGGTAGTGTTATAGGGCGAAGCCGCCAGTGGACCTCTAGTAAATTAATAAAAAGAGTTTAATAGGTAAAAAATATATTGTTTTGCAAATAAAAGTAAAATAGTTATCTATTTCATATCAGCCTCATGGTGACTCTACTCTCAGAGTCAGCCACAGGACAGTGTTCCGCACGCGACTTGACTGTTGTGATGTGCAATGTTATCGATTCAACAATACATTACTATGATTTACGATCGAACCACTCTGTTTACATTTGCGCGGGATTTCAGAAAGCGTACATATATACATATATTTACGTATAATTATGTACCTTCCCCACTGGGGCATGGGGTTATCTGGTATGTGGAGGAAAAATCATGTACCTTGGATTTTATAGAGTAGATAATGCAACCTGGTAAAAATCACTCGCTCATCTCATTCTATGCTTCACTCTGCATAGAGTTTAGTATTTACGAATGTCTTCAGAACGGAAATTTTACCACAAACATATCCTCGAAATGGAATCTACTCTATAAGCATTTTTTGCCAATTGCTTTGTTATATTTACGGCCTTAATATATTTGTTATTTTACAAATATAAAATACGAGAGCGAGAAAAAAATACATTTACACCAAATAAGAATCAACCCCATAACTATCGCCTTTTCAATATACGGCCATAATATTCTTAATGCATTTATCACATAATGGCAGTGACGATGAGCGAGTAATGGCAGTTTTAAATGATGATATTTTTTATATAAACCTAAAAAAAATAAACAAAATTTTTAATCCTACCTATTTTACATACTTAAAAAAAATCTGATAAAAAATACACTGAAAGTAGAATGATTCACAAGGTTGAACACATCACTAAGGTGATCGATATATTTCACTCGTATAGTATTTTATTGAATTATTAAATATAATCCACTAACATAGTTTACTCACTGGCGCCGGAGAACTCGTCAATTACGATACCTGTCATATAATTATAGTAATCACCATATTTGCTTCAACCTAAATAAGAAAATTTGGTGCATGTAAATATGTATTAGTGTTACTTAATGATTAATTACTTTTATTTCCAGTTAAGTCAAGTCAAGTCAGTTTCACGCTGTATCCCGCATAGAGCAGGGTAGGCAGAAGGAACATTGTGTTAAGAAATTCCGTAAATGGGGACCTACTTTCCGCCGAATTTTTCGAGGCATTGCATATTAAGTGGCGGATCTCAATGACGGGTTTTTGCCTTGGTGCCAGAGCGAAGAAATGAAAATATTAATAAATAATAATTAATTTCCCGAGTGGGGACCGCAACCACAACTATCGCGTCACAGTCACACCCTTCTGCCCTTACGTCATGATGGCCTCACTATATACATAAGTTTCAGTTCCAAAATTGCGTATAAATAAAATTTGTACTTTCGTCGTTTCTTAATTTGCATATAAATCAAATCAAATCAGCTTCACGCTGTATCTCGCACACAGCAGGGTAGACAGAGGGAACCTAGTGTTAAGACATTCCGTTCTTCACTTTCTGCCGAATTCTGGAGGCATTGTGTTTTGAGTGGTAGAATTCAACGCCGCGCTTTGCCTCGACACCAGAGCGAAGAAATGGAAATATAAATTTAAGTAAATGTTTCATCTCCTCGAGTGGGGATCGAACCCACAACCAGTACCCACCCCATATAGTTTGTATGAAAGTATTGTTTTGACAGTTAAATTCAAATTCAAATAATTTTATTCAAAATAAGAAGTTACATGCTTAATTTTTTGAACGTCAAATAATTTACTACCAGTTCACTAAAGTTAATGCCTCAGACCTCAGAAGAACCGGCGCAAGAAACGAGGCGGGTCTTATTTTTTTTAAAACAATTTTAAACAAATACATATTTAATTATTTGTGACAATGATACCTTTGAAACAGACTGGGGCGAGCATTTCATTCTCAAGGCGTGTTATCTCTACATATAACACTAGCGGCCCGCCCACGGCTTCGCCCGCTTAAAATACATGATTATTGATTTAATAAGCAGAATCGATTGACAACTATAATGACTTCTAATATGATTTTTTATTACTTTAATCTGTAATATTCTAATATGATTTTTTTATGACGTTATCGTAATTTCTATAAGAATTTTTGATTGTTTCGAACTAAAAAATACGACCAATGTTGATATTTGATATTCATAAAATATACATAAAGCTAATTATTTATTATATGTATATATTTTTGTAACATTACGTTCTTTTTACCTATGTTATGTTTTTTAAAGCTCTGTTAAATGTGCTGATGTTACTTAGTAATTTAATGTACTGCTTCGAACTGAACCGATTTACTTAAAAGTTTCACCAATAGCTTTGTTTTAACTCAACTTAACAATTAAAGTTTGTTTCATCAATATCGGTAAAAAAAGTTATCGTTATTTGAATGAAGTCAAGGCATTAGTTTGCCTGCGAATGTTATATAGCAATCGCACTGGAAAGATCTAAAGAATGACATTCGAAACGTCTTGGTTATATGACTGTTGATAAAAATATATATTTTTGAAGCACTGTTATACAGTATTTTACACAATAAAGTTAACAAAATTGAATTGTTAGTGGAGATTACTTTATAAATCATAACAGTTAAGTTTACACACAGAGATAAAGAACGACTTGATCTTGAAAGAAATATCAAGTAAATACAAAGATTTTTTGGTTCGTTTGAAATAAATCTATATAAAATTGCCTAAAAACATCTTTTCTACGTGTACACTGTAATAACTACATATTTACCAATTGTACATTTTGCTAATAAATATATGTAACTATTTTAAAAACTGTACAGGAGTTAATATGCAATTATTACAGTTATTTTACAAAGAATATTATGAATCATTACCCAAATCAATAATTTAACATTTAAGGCTGTTTCTGAAGCAGTAAATTAAATTATTAACTGACATCAGCACATTTAAGGTAAAAAGAACGTAATGTTACAAAAATATAAACGTATAATTATTAGCTTAATGTATATTTTATAAATCAAATATCAACATTGGTCGTATTTTTTAGTTCGAAATAATCAAAAATTCTTACGACTACGATATGAATACGATAATGTCGTAAAAAATCATATTAGAATATTACAGACTAGAGGGCGCGCGCGGCTTCGCCCGCTTATTAGGAGTGAATTCTAAAAAAACCACGAAACACGTGTTCAATAAAATATTTTTAACAGTCTGAATTTAAATTTTTATAAAAATCGGTGGCAATTTCAAGATTTCTCCATATAAACTTTCGACCCCTTATTTAAACCCTTATGGGGTGAATTCTTAAAAACCATGAAACACGTGTTCAATGAAATATTTTTAAGAGTCTGAATTTCAAATTTTATAAAAATCGGTACAGATTAAAAAAAAAATCCATACAAACTTTCAACCCCTATTTCATCCCTTTAGGGTTAAAATTTTTTAAAATCCCTTCTTAGTGGATGTCCAGAATATGAAAATAAAAATCTGCCCAAATTTCACGTTTCTACCATCAGCGGTTACGGCTCTGCGTGCGTCTTACCTCAGTCAGTCAGCACAAGTCCTTTTATATATATAGATTAAAGTAATAAAAAATCATATTAGAAGTCATTTTATGATAGTTGTCAATGAGTTCTGCTTATTAAATCAATAATCATGTAGTTTAAGTGGGCGAAGCCGCTGGCGAGTCGCTAGTTATTTATAAAATCATTAATTTGGTAATAATCTTTAACACACAAACGTCTTTTCACAATTTTTTTAAGTCGTCATATAGAAAATTCTCTGACGTTTTCTGGGATCCTATTGTAAAAGCGTACACATTGTCCCATAAAAGAATTACGGATTCGATGCAACCGAGTTACGGGTGCACCAAGATTATGCCTATTTCTAGTGTTAATATTAGGAAAATCACCAATTTTGGTAAAATTATTAATGTTTTTCTTAACATACATAATATTTTCAAAAATATATTGAGATGCAACTGTAAATATATTAATTTCTTTAAACTTTTGCCTTAAGGAGTCTTTAGGACCTAAGTTATAGATTGCACGAATAGCTCGCTTCTGCAGACAAATGTTGGTTGAAGACCGGCTGTAATACCCCAAAGTAAAAAAGTCGAGCCGTTTCTACGTCAGTTAATGATCAAATTTTTTTGACCGCGAAAGCTGCGGAGTATAGTCGACATTCATCCAGACTGCAGTGTACAAATAAAACAACACATTACAAATACTGATATAAATATTTATTTGCACCACCCGACAAATCGGGCATGATCTCAACGCGCTAACGAACATTAATTAATTACGAATAAGTTAACTACCAGCCATGGCCCAGGCTGCTGATGCCGATACCATGACCCAGTCCGCCGATGCCGATACCATGACCCAGCCCGCCGAGGCCGATACCATGGCCCAGGCTACCGATGCCGATGCCATGGCTTAGAATGGGCTGGGCGACGGCTTGGACTACGGGAGCGGCCTGGACTACGGGCGCGGCATGGACCACAGGTTGGGCCACCACTTGAGCTACTGGATGAATAACCTGTTAACAATAATCAAAACTTAGTATATTTTTATATGTAGTTATTTACTTAAAGTTGTTAACATTTCATGCAAAAAGGTAAAAATACACCCTGTTTATATAATAATTGGGAAATTTTAGATCAGCTTTTGTCATTTAATACGATTCTTACTAAAACGCAAATGCATTCTTACGTATGTATTAACTTTTAAGCTTCTTCATACATTATGATTTACTTGTATGTATTTTTTTAGAAACTAACAATCATTCTACAGGATTAAACAGCCAAGTCCCTTCTTTCAAAAACAAAAAGAGCTTCACGCTGTACCGCGCACAGATCAGGGTAGTGAGAGGAAATCTAATGTTAAGTTACTCCCGTTTCCCAATTCTGGAGGCATTGCGTTTGATTGAGTGGTGGAACTCAACGCCAAGCTTTGCTTTGCCACCAGCCGCGTAAGCGTTAATACACTGCCTTCTACTAAGACCCGTACAGATGATGATCATCTTACCCTCTGAATGGACGAGTAGCTAGTGGCAGCCTTGGCGATAGCGACGGGCGCGGCGTGCACGACGGGCGCCGCCTGGATGACGGGCGCCGCTTGGAGCACCGGCGCGGCCTGGATGAGGGGCGCGTGCCCTAGCGCGAGAGAGCCGTGGCCAAGGCCTAGCTGTGATCGGGGGAACGTTAGTTATATTAGTTTGAATATGTCCACAAGTATTTATATAAATAGAGCAAATATGCATGTACTATAAAAATAGTAATATTTATTTGTATACTTACACCGCCATCCCATCCACCAAGAAGTCCGGGCGCGGGCTTGGCCGCAGCCACCGAGAGGAGAGCGAAGAGAACCTGACAAAAATAAAAAAAATCAGCTTCACGCTGTATCTCACATACAGCAGGGTAGGCAGAGGGAACCTACTGTTAAGACACTCCATTCCCCACTTTCTGCCAATTTCTGGAGGCATTGCGTGTTGAGTGGCAGAACTCAACGCTGCGTTTAACCTCGATACCAGAGCGAAGAAATGGAAATATAAATTTAAGTAAATATTTCATCTCCTCGAGTGGTGATCGAACCCACAACCAGTCGGTTTTACAGTCACACCTCGTGCTGCTGTGCCACGACTGGCCTCAACACTGACAAAAACGGACTGGCTGACAAAAATTGTTTACTTAAATATTATATTATACCCACAGTCGAGAGCCCCGAACCAGAGTGTCCCAAGTAAGTACGTAGAGTGTCGCAAAATTAAAGCAAAAGATTTAAATGCCATTTATTACAGTAAATTATTGTCAAATCTGTAACAACACTAATTTGACAGCTGAGAGTTTTAAATGTCCGATACAACAACGTGTTTCCATTTATAATATTTCTAAACTATATACAGAGTGGAAGAGGCAGCGCTCCATTTATGGAAACAGCATATAGGGTAAAATGTTTCAAACCTATACCTAAAGAAATTAATCAAGATGCCTCAACAGTTTGGACGTAGGATTTTTTTTCATTTCACGATTTTTATCCATACCTGTATTTCGTGTGACGCGATTACATATAGATCCCCATAACATAAACACTTACTACTACAAAAATATTACTAAAGGTTAAACAACTTTGAACTTTATCGCCAATACCTACGACTCGATTTCGGAATGAGCCGTGTGCGGCGGTTTTCCTTTGATAGGTTTATGTGTGCGTGCGTCGTCCTTACAAATGGCGTTTTATTTTAAAATGACAATTTTATTATTTATTTTGTTTGAAAAAATAACTTTTTCATTTTTGAAAATTTTATTTTTTTCTGATTTATATTAGGCTTTTATAGAGTAGTTAAAACTGTGATTTCATTTAAAGTGGTGCTTACACTTCCACCCTGTATATAGAAAAATTAGAGATCGAAACTGTCAGGACAGTAGATTGTAAATATATAGAAGCAATCTGTTCAAATATCAATTTTGAAGTATTGGTTAAAATAAATTTATTAGTAGGTTGAATAATCTCTTATTTTGAAATATCGCGCGCAGGGTGGCGGAATAGTATCCAATTAGACTAAGAAAATGATACTTATCACTAAAAAAACTGAACAAGCGCGAGTCGGGCTTGCTCATGCGAGGTTCCCGTACAAAAATTGAAGGATTCGAGCTTTTTCTGAAATTCAGGCTTTGCTTAGAAAGAGCCGTTTCATCTGATACCTCACTTGAACTAGTGGCTTTTTTGTGGCAAATTTTACCCTTTTAAGGCCTTTATTTTTTTTAGTATTTAACCATAAATGTATAGTTTTCAGATTTTTTACTGAACTAGTACTACCTGTAGATGCTAGCTACCAAATTTCATAATTCTAGGTCAACCGAAAGTATATATCTCTATAAAGGGAATCAAAATGATTCCCTTTATAGATTTTATTGTAAGCTAACCGGAAGTACCCTATAAAATTTGGATTTCTTTAATAGTGTCGAAATATGCTTTTTTTGCAATATAAACGGTATCTATATAATAGATACGGAACCCTAAAAAATGGTGATAAATATTATTTTAGAAAACCTATAAACAAATTAACGTAAGAGGATATTTAAGATTTGAAACCGCGCCTCTTTGACGTTATGTAAAAATGTTTATACATTTTCTAAAAATTCAAGTCATACTTTAGTATTATAATCGCGTTTTAAAAAATCTTCCACGGTAAGTAAAATATTTTTAAACATTAAATGAAAACTGAAGGAAAGATCGAGCGCTATGGTATTGGGTCGATTACCACTCTATATATTTAACTTGCAATCATTTCACCGATCTGACAGACGAATCGCGGCTTTGATTTTCGGAATAGGAGACAGAGTGTCCTAGCACTAAGTTGCGTTTCCCTACCTCGCTATGTGGGGAAAAGAGTGAGCTGTTTTTAAACAAAACACAAAGCAAAACATGACATTTTTAAAAGGTTGTATATAAAGTGACATTTCAAAAGTATAGTAAACCAATTAATAAAAAAGGCATATATCCAAGCGTTACTTACAAGGGAGCGCATGTCGACCGTTGCTACCGAAGTAAAAATGTAGTATGACCAATAAATGCGTATGCGCACCTTTTATACCAACATGGATATTTCAAATCGATCTAGATCACAGGGCTGGGTTCGACATTAGACATCCTAGGTCACACATTTCAGTACTTGTCCAATATGTATGAGGGCGGTTGCTATGTGAAATGGTTTGATTAAGATAACTTTATTGCGTTCATACTCGCATAAAACACGCACATTGCAAGTATATGTTTTAAAAATTTAACTAAGTTTATTTCATTCTTTTGTATATTTTCACAAAATCTCTCTCTTATAAATTATCTTTTCTAAATATAACTTGCTGTTTAGAGAAAGCCTTAAATTAATGAAATCCATAAATTTTAAAAGTAAAAAAAAATATTTAAAAAAGTTGTCTACAATAGTACCACTACTTTATATAGTAATATTTAACATTGATTAACTTTATATATAAGGCTAATTTGAACTCTAATTGATGTATCCTTTACATATGAGAAGTATGTTTTAATTTTTATAAATCATCAACTCTAATACTGATAGTCTTTAATACAGATAAATTACATATTGTTATCACAAATTAAACGCTTAAAAATGTTAAACAAGAATTATTGTGTGTAACCCAAGCGTTTAGTAAATAAATTACTTAAATGTTAAACTTTTTTTTATTGTTTTATTATTTAGCTTTACCCTGCACATAGCAGGGTAGGCAGAGGGAACACTCCATTCCCATGAAAATATTTCCGTTCCCTACTAACCACCGAATTCTGAATGCAATGCATGTTCATTGGCGAAACTCGGCGCAGAGCTTTTCCTCGTTACCAGAGAGAGCAAATGAAAATACATTTCTTTCCCGCAGATGAGAATCGAACCCACAACACGCATTTACAATCGCATGTTTGTGCCTGTGTACCACGACTAGACTATAACTAATATCTAATATTATTTCTAAAATGTATGTGAGCCAAGAACAAAGTGAATTATTGTTAAGTTCAAGGCGTGGTGATGATATTTCAGCTTTACGTTTTTTTCCACGTAGCAGAGTAAGCAGAGGGAACCTTGTGTTTTGAAATAAAGTTTCCTATGCTCCGCTCAGCAGAGAAAGGAAAATAATTTAAATGATTAATCTCTGAATGGAGATTAGATTAGCCCACCATAGCGTTTACAAACAGGCGCTGACTCGACTGTGCGCCACGAGAGCCTCAAAAGAAAAGATTAAATTTATTCGGGAAATAGAGCTCGTTGAGAATTCGGTGTAAAGTGGGGAAGCGGAAATGTCTTATTGGGAACGGTCATAACACTACGTCTCTAGGTTCCCTCAGCCTACTCTGCTACGTGCGGAGTATAGCGTGAAGCTAAAAACATACGTACTGATCATTAGCGTATCTAGAGATATTTTCTGGGAGGACTTGGACTTTAGCTTTGAACAGAGATGTTCGTGTAAATGTTGTTTTTTAAAATATTTGCGGCAAATTTTGTTGTAAGAAAAATTTCTGGGGTGGGCACCAGACTATTCTGGGGTAGGCACGGCCCACCCGGCTCTCCCCCTTCCTACGCCCATGGTACTGATGTTTCAGTTTGTTTTCTCTAGGCATTTTCAATGCCTACAATTAAACAAATACACTTTGAACTCAAATAAAATATATTTTTTAAAAACCAACGTCACACAGTATACATGACTTACAAAATTAGATAAAAAAAAAATCAACTTGTAGGGAACTATTATTTACATTTATAGTTTATTTAATATGTGTTAATTATATATTTCCATATTGTAATTTATTTATTTATCAGTTATATACAAATATATATTTAATTGAATTTATATATTTTATAGTAAGTATTCGTTTTTAGTTTATTTATATCAAAGGTAGGTAAGGCATATTTTACATATAACAATTAACAGTCGACGCTGCCACTCGACGCACTTTATATACGTTCCATTGTTTTCTCAGTTATTTGTTAATATAATTGTAATTTTTGTGTTCTCTTTTATATATATATGTTGACTTTTGTATAAACTGTGTTGTGATTTGCTATTTGTATTCAAACTATACGTACTTTAAAGTGGTGTTGGATATACTCAGTGTAAGCCGTGAGTAGACTTTTTATTCATCTCCATCAACACTACAAGCTTCGCGCTGTATCCCGGACACAGCAGGGTAAGTTGAGGGAATCTAGTGTTAAGACTTCGTTCCCCACTTTTCGCCGAGTTTCGGAAACATTGCGTATTGAGTAGCAGAAATCAACGCCGCGCTTTGCCTCGACACCAGAGCAAAGAGATGAAAATATAAATAAATATTTCATCTTCTCGAGTAGGGATCGAACCCACACCAATCGATTTTACAGTCACACTTTGTGCCCCTGCACCACGACTGGCCTCATGACTTTCAATTATACTATAAATTAAAAACATTTTAAATTGGAACTATATTAATATGCTACATTGCCGTCATGTCATACCTCACATATCGCAAAATATGACGAGAGAACCCAGTGTTTAGGCACTGCGTTCCCCTCGTACAATGTGTTCCCCAATTTCGAGACATTGCGTGTTGAATGGAAACGCCGCGCTTTGTCTAATCACCAGTGCGAAGAAACCAAAGTAGTTTATTTCCCCGAATAGCATCCAAACCCACAACCGTCGCATTTACAGTCGCACGCAGTACTATTGCGCCACAACTATCTCAGTTAATATTCAAGCAATATTCTCACTTTTATATGTCTATGTTTCTAATTAATTGCAAAAATTGTGCACATAAATAATGTATTTCGTGTCAGTAAAGACTATTTACAAGAAAAAAATTGTACTCGCGAAAAATGTATTGCGAAATTAGACGTAGAAGGGAGCTTGAGAAATGTAATAAGCTCGCACTCGGTACTCGGTCGCTTTATGAATAATGGATGTTGCATTTCTTTTGAAAATTAGGTGCATGTTGTAGAAATGTGAGCAATTTCTTATTAGTGTATGGAAACTGCTTTTGCGTAAGTTTTTACTGTTTCGAATTTGTTGTATGAATATCACTGAGCACACTAACTAGTATCTTTCATTTTTTGTTTGAGATCGTCGTAACAGCGGTACAGCGCCTGACTGTAAACATAATGCACGACGTTGAGTTCCTTCATTCAAAAGATTTCTAAAATTAGGCACAAAGTGGGAAACGAAGTATTTTGACACTAATTTCCCTCTACCTATCATGCTATATGCGGGATACAGCGTGAATTTATTAATTTTGCTAATAAGCAGGCTTTTTTTCTAGTTAACCTTTAAGCCTCATCTATGAAGACTTCTCTTTGCCTTGTGGTTATAATATTTAATTGTTATTGTATAAGGTTGCCAGTTCGACTTAAGTAATATTGATTAAAAAAACTCGAGAGAATCAATTTTCTCGCTCTACGAACAATACAAAGCACGGTGTTTAGCTCTACCACTCCACCGCTGTCTCGAAAATAGGGGCAAAAAAGAGGATAGAGTATCTTAACATTACCTGATGCAGGTAACATCTTCCTGCTATGGAGATGAAAAAAAAAATTACTATACTTTTCCTAAAACAATGTTTAATTTAACTTAAAGTACATTTAGTCCTTTTGTTGATTTGATACAAATTAACAACACCATCATAAAACTTAGCAACTTTCCTTAAATAAACAAAATTATTTATAATGTTATTACTATCAACATTTTATATTTAATGAAGACATAATATTTTGTCGATTTTCTAATTAAATTCCAATAAATTAATTAGAGTAGAATGAAGTTATGGCGATGTTGTCTGCGTCTAATAGTTTTACTAAAATGGACTTAATATGTAATCTTTTTATATATGCTTTCGAATTGGAGTAGGGTAATGCTATCAAATAGGTCATGGATTCGAATCGGCTTCTTAGACTAGTGTTATTAAAAATACTCATATATATTTGTTAG
Source organism: Heliconius erato x Heliconius himera (assembly GCA_013421005.1). NCBI lineage: Eukaryota > Metazoa > Arthropoda > Insecta > Lepidoptera > Nymphalidae > Heliconius > Heliconius erato x Heliconius himera. Next base: position 24,859 of record JAATLQ010000380.1, read on the forward strand.
TGTACTGTATATTTGTACACGTACTTTCCCATTATTATTCCATCAATTTAAGAGACATTACGAGTTGAACGGCGAAACTCAACGAGGCGCTGTAAACCAGTTTTAAGCTTAGTTAGCCACTACCAAATCTATAGTTTCTATGGCAATTTATCGAATATAAATAAATTAATTAAATCAATCAGCTTCACGCTGTATCCCGCACATAGCAGGGTAGGCAGAGGGAACCTAGTGTTAAGACACTTCGTTCCTCACTTTCTGCTGAATTCTGGAGGTATTGCGTGTTGAGTGGCAGAACTCAACGCCGCGCTTTGCCTCGACACCAGAGCGAAGAAATGGAAATATAAATTTAAGTTAATATTTCATTTCCTCGAGTGGGGATCGAACCCACAACCAGTCGGTTTTACAGTCACACTATGTGTCCGCGCGCCACGACTGGCCTCATCGAATTTATATATACAAAATGTTATTTTATTTTCTCAAGTGGAGTCACAGGCTTAAGGCTAGCTTTAACAAGCATTACTCACGAACGCGGCGCGGCGAAGTATTCGCGGACCTCGCGACATGCTCAGAGTATTTTTCTAATAAAATTATGGCTCGGCACAGTATTTTATAATTTCCTCTCAATTCGAACGACTCTAAGAATTTAATATGAATGAAGTATCGAATGGCCGCACCTTTTTTTAAGATTTATAAAAAGATAGAGATTTGGTGGACAAGACCACAATTCGTTCATACTAGTTGAGTATAATTTTTGCTTAAAACATTTGTCAAACCTCCCCTACAAAGTCAGTAAGTATAAGTTCGATTCCTGTATAGAACAGTTTTGAACCAATACATCGTGCTTACAGTATAACGCTGTCTCAACGCGACTCGAAGGGTTCTTTGAATAATTAAATACCTTTAAGTTTAATTATTAATTATAAATTATACATAAAATTTAATTTCAATACGTGCAATACGAGAAATGTACATTTTCATACAAACGTTGGGCAACTCCCGGTCGTTAGTTCAGATTTATACGGCCATTTCGTGCCTCGACTTATATGAGCCGGTGATCGATTTCGCAAAACTTTGCAAAATGCTTCCGCCCTATATATTTGTATTAGTTTAGTTCAATTACTGTCACTTGGCGGGTTGGCTAATCGTTTAAATAATAATTTTAAATTTAGTTTTTATGTACCCAAAAGGATATAATGGTTACTTTGTAAGAGGTTGTCGCTTCAATTCTTAGATAGATTTTTTATTGTTGTAAAGTTTTTATAAATAATGTTCTTATAGTTACATTAAAAACATTCATATAATATTCATTTAGGATATTTAAAAAAAAAACAGTAAATACGACAAAGCTAATGTCAAAAATCTAATGTAATAATTATTTACTTGCTTGTAAGCTCGATCCCCATCGGGCGATATGATATCAATATTTTTTTTAGAAGTTCTTAGATTGACATACCCGTGGATGGTGTCCGTGATATTCTTGAAATTACATTATATGATATTTGTGTATGAGGATCTATGTAGGCTTCCAATTGATTGAGCTAAACAAATTTATAATTAAGAAAAATTGATAAATTGTTATATTGAGTTAAATTTATAAAGATTTGGGCACAAGTGTGTGACTGTAAACGCGACTGGTTGTGGTTTTGATCTTCATAAAAGCGTAAAACGTGGCGTTGAGTTCCGCCACTCAACACGAAATACTTCCAGAATTCAGCAGTAAATGGGGAACGGATTTTCTTAACACTAGGTTCCTTGTGCTTACCCTACTGTGTGCGGGATACAGCGTTAAGCAGAATAAAATATAATAATAATGAAAAATCATCTTAAAAGCTACTACTGACACTGCAATGATTGTACGGTCAAACCCACCTAGGGTTTTTTTATGGTGTAGAGTTCCACCATTCAACGTCAGTTCTTTTTAGAAGTGTCTTAACACTAATTTCTTTCAAAATTGTCCAAAGGTCAGCGCGGTTGCTTGTCTAACCAGACCGGGGACCTTTATATTGTAGTTTTTAATTTATATTCATTTCATTTTCTTATACTAAAAGAGAGTTAGTATTATTTTAAACGTAACACTATTGATAATGCGCAAGGCCTTGACCAATATCCCAAGAGGTTATCGCTTAGCTGTCGGATCAAGAACCGGATGCAAAAGCAAATATTGCTTTAGACGGCACGTATCGTGATTCTTCACTCTGGAACCACTCTGGACCTCTCCTTCACTATCCACTAATGGCTTGGTCCCCGACCCCACCATCGGAACTGTTTTTTTGAACGTTTTAAAAATTTTTTTTAGCCTAATTTTTTTTTTTAATATAAAAAACGGTGGTCACTCTTGTATATTTCCTTCGTTATCATTCATAATTCACATAAAGTAAGTTTATGTGAAATTAAGATCTCATTAGAGTGTATCTGATCTTTAGCTCGCCAATACATGCTCGATGTCTATACTTGCGACCGATTTGAATTTATAATGACCAACTGGCATCTGAGTACGATCAATCGGATATTGACGGCAAAAAAGGAGCCAGTTACCACTATCTCGTTGATTTTTCTTTTATTTATATAACCCTTATAAGTAGGTGAGGTAAAGTTAAGAATATGAATATACAAATAGTCTCGTGGCCATGTCAAAGCCATGTATAGCAATGATATTAAGTTTTTGATTAATATCATTTTAAATACTTATTTAGAAAACGTATAAAAATTTTGACGTAGCTTGATTAGAACGTATGGCTTAGTGGTCAGAGCGCCTGATCGGTTTCCTAACGGGAATGGAGTGTCTTAACATTGTTTCCAGGTGCGCTCTCCTATGTCCCGTATCCAGCGTGAACCTAAAAAACGGTAGTTATTTACATGGGCGTAGAAAGGAGGGAAGCCCGGTGGGCCGTGCCCACCCCAGATTACTTTGGTGCCCACTCCAGAAATTTTACTTACATCAAAATTTGCCCCGAAAAAATTATAAAAACATCATTTACACGAACATATTTGTTCAAAGCTAAAGTCCGGCACCAAATATATGCTAATATTATATTATTATTGTTATATGCCCAAAGTCAAATTACAAATCATCATTCATGCATATTGTCAGATTACTCTAAATGATGTCAGTGTTTCTTCTTGCCAAGCGAAGGGATCACAGTACAAATTATATTTTAACATTTTTATTCCAACCTCTAACCATTGCTTAATGGTACTAAGTCATAAGGATTAAGGTTGCCTGGATGGTTCCCTTTTTATATTTAGAAAAAGCACCTAAAAATAATCCAGTTTTTTGATTTCATAAAGAACTACTAATTGTCATTTTCCACGTAAATCAACTAGAAACAACATTTCCATTAAAACCAGGACTGCATTAAGTGATATTTAATAATCATAGACAATAAAACGCTGTGAAATAATCATATAATAATGATGATAGCACTGTTTACAAAAAGCTCTGTAAAGTCCACAAATTGCGGGTTAAAGCGAACAGTGGTCGAGGTCGGTCGATATACATCAAAAATGCAGATGTATCGACCACACAGACATGCGACGTGTTTGGGGTACACCTTTATAACACGTTAGAGACAGCGACGATATCAATATTTTTTTAGTTTCTTTTAGCTTTATGGTATATCCTGAACAGTACATATGTAATAGTGTAGACAGAGATATTCCCTACGTTGCGCCCCATTTTTCCAGATATTGCGTGTTAGGTGACGCAACTCAACGCCGTCTTTGTCATAGAAACCAGAGAATGGAAATGAAAATATTTCGTCCCCTCCCCCCCTAAACCCAAAACCGTCTAGTTGTCTGGTTGTTGCAGTCGGACAGTGAGCAGATGCGCCTCATAAAGGCACTTCCCGTCCCCACTTTCCACTGAATTTTCAAGGCATTACGTGGCATCGAGCTTTGACATGAAAGCTTTTGTCGCCCATATAACTTAATGATAATTTTATAGAATTTATAAAATACTAGTCATTGAAATTGACAGCCTAATTCGGTTAGTATGCGTACGCTTGCTGGGGAGGTGCTTCAAAGGTAGCCTCTTAAACCTACATTTAGGAAGTGGTACTGCTCTGAGCTCTTCACTGTTATATAAGCGTATGACTATAAACGCGACAGGTTGTGGATTTGATTCCCACTCGAGGAATTCGAATACCTACATGTCGAGAGAAGAGCGGTATTAGGTTTTACTACTTCACACGCAATGCCTCCACAATTCGGCGAAAAATGTAGAACGTAAGTGTGTTAATCGGAACGGAGTATTTTAACACTAGGTTCCCAAGTTCCCTCTGCCTACACTGCTATGTGCGGGATACAGCGTGAAGCTAAAAAAATAGTAGCATATCAAGAATCTGACTGTAAGCGCGTAGGTCATGGGTTCAAATGAATTATTTTCGTTAACTTTCTTTGGAATCATGACAAATCCTCACATATGATCCTAGATCCGCACGTGTAATATCACAGGTCTACATATTTTTTATTTAATTAACAAAGTATTTTTTCTTTGTCTCCATTGCAATATTAAATTCTACAACTGTTGTCTCTGTGTCTAACACTCGGCGGAACTTTCGTACGGTTTATTAATATTTTTCTATCTTTAGTGTAGAAGGACATTTTTGTCTCTAAAGTGAAAAAGAGGTGACTTAACTTTCTTTTTATATTGAGAAAAAACTGAACGAATAAAATATTTGATTCATACATTTGTTAAAAAATAGAGACAAAATAGAAACTTTTTCGTTCTTAGAATAATTTCTAATATTATTTTGTAAAAAAGCGATTTTATAAAAGGTACGTGCGGGTCGCTAGTCTATTATTAAATTCTAAATATATAAACTTAAATATATTGAAGCTGGTCGTGGCGCAGGAGTGCAGTGTGACTGTAAACGCGACTGGTTGTGGGTTTGACCCCGCTTGGGGAAATAATAATCATAATTTCGAGGTGGACGAGGAGGTGTCGAGGCAAAGCGCGGCGTTGAGTTTCGTCATTCGACGGGCAATGCCTGAAATGCTAGAATTCGGCGAAACTAGGATCCCGCTGCCTACCCTGCTTTTTTTTTTTATTTTTTCTACAAGCGACATCTATGTGATACATACAGAACTAACAAAATAACTAAGTGAGCCAAAACGCCAATCTTAGTAATCTAGATCTTGACTTAATGCCTTAAAATTCCGTAAGATTTCATTAGAGCTGTGGCGCTTAAAGTATTTAATCACATATAATACTAGAGGGCGCGCGCGGCTTCACCCGCTTATTAGGAGTGAATTCTAAAAAAACCACGAAACAATTTAAATTTTTATAAAAATCGGTGGCAATTTAAAGATTTTTCTATATAAACTTTCAACCCCTTATTTGAACCCTTAGGGGGTGAATTCTTAAAAACCATGAAACACGTATTCAATGAAATATTTTTAAGAGTCTGAATTTCAAATTTTATAAAAATCGGTACAGATTAAAAAAAAATTCCATACAAACTTTCAACCCCTATTTCATCCCTTTAGGGTTAAAATTTTTCAAATTCCCTTCTTAGTGGATGTCCAGAATATGAAAATAAACATCTGCCCAAATTTCACGTTTCTACGCACAGCGGTTACGGCTCTGCGTGCGTCTTACCTCAGTCAGTCAGCACAAGTCCTTTTATATATATAGATAATGTTACTTTCCATATTATTTTCTTTATACTCATTTTATTTGTGTGTTTTTTATGTGTCAGGGGGTCAGTAAAAGCTTTTTAAAGACACAGGTTTTCTTTCATTTGCCTCGCTATATATATATTACAACAATCTGTTTGTCCGTCAATGACAGACATCTGATACGAGAAACAAAGACCGCCTAAGATCTAAGATTGTAACGCCTAGATGCCTTCAAGAAGTAAATAAATCATTTATGAGATTAAGTATAACGTTTAGTATAACGTCTCTCTAATAGTGTTTCGCAATGTGTTTAAAATTTGCCTCTGCAGACTTTTTGTTACTTTAAATAAGTAAAAGAAAATCAATGTTAATTAGGAAAGCTTAAAGACTGTCCAAGAATCAAAATGTTCCAAGGATAAAAATGATTTTAATTAAGGTCATTTGAATTACATGCAGGATAGCAATCATAATATTATTGTATAAAGCAATAAAATTGTAATTTCCATATTGTAGAAAGAGCAGTTTCGTGCCCTCTCTTCTCAACAGTAGTGGGTTCCGAGCCGAATTATAGATTCATTCGACGATTCAAAAGTACTCGTAATAATATATTTTAATAAAGAATATTTTCAGTTTAAATTTTAATATAAGTTACTTTGTGTCGACATCCTCACAAGCAGCCACGTAGTTGCAATTTCTCAGAGCCGGAATACCTCTTCTCTACCAACCCAGTGTCGCTGTAAAAACCAATAGGGGGTTAGTCCTCTATGACTTATGACCAAAAATACAATTATGTTTTTATGCTTAACAGCATTAACCTCATGATCGAAAAATATATTTGAAAGAGACCATAGATACCTCGGGCACTTACAATATGTCATGTGTCATGTGTCATACTCAAAGACAACTCACGCTTTGACTTTGTGAAAGTCAGTGTAATGTATAATATTTATGTAAGTTTATTAAAATAACTAAATACCAAGAGGTAAAAACTTAGATCCCGCTATATTCAAAATTTTATACACTTTCTAAAAAAGTTTTTCTCTGTATTATATGTTCTAAACCATTACTTTCGTATGTAGATACAATAAATACTGTTTACGTCTTCTTCATATACTGAACTTTTAAAACAATGTCATTATGATATATTTTATATTAAGGGTAACGGACCTATACTTATTTAGAAAACATATAAAAAAATTATCGTAGCGGGACTCGAACCCGCGCCTCCTGGAAACCGACCAGGTTCTGATCGCGGACCAGGTTCTGGTCGCGTCCCCCTGGTCAGTTTCCAGGAGGCGCGGGTCCCGCTACGTTAAATTTTTTATACGTTTTCTATATAAGTATTTTTCCTTCCTAAGTGTGGAATAACACTTTATAAAATGTTAAAAAAGGTAACGGACCTCTTATTTAGTTCAGCGTTATTATATTGTTATGTCAATAAAAAATGCAAATTAATTTTCTATATATTTACGCTGTATTTTGAAAATAGCAAGGAATCTTGTGTTAAGACACTCCGTTCCCCTGCATCTCCCAATTTTGGATAACATTGTATGTTAACACTACGCCGCGATTTGTCTTGCTACCAGAGCGAGAAAATGAAAGTACTTCCCTCTCTAGCGACAATTGAACATACGATAGTCTCGTTTTCAGTCAGAAGCTCGTTGTGCTGCAATGCTAAAGTTATTAATAATATCTGCTTTTGGTATGCAAATAAAAAAGTCTCTTAAGTTCAGCTCAAAAAATTTTGAAGTGTAGTTCAAGTCCTAAAAGCAAACACACAGACATGCAAAAAATATAATATCGCAAAAAAAAGTCGAGTCGGGCTCGCCCATTGAAGGTTCCTTAAAAAAGGGGATCTTGAGCTTCACCCTGTATCCCCCACACAGCAGGGTAGGCAGAGAGAACCCTGTGTTAAGACACTCCATTCCCCACTTTCTGCTGAATTCTGGAGGCATTGCGTGTTGAGTGGCAAAACTCAACGCCGCGCTTTGCCTGGACACCAGAGCGAAGAAATGGAAATATTACTTAACTTAACTTAACTTAGCTTCACGCTTTATCCCTTGCGGGGTAGTCAGAGAGAACGGAGCGCCAAACGCTACGGTCTCTACATACCTCTTTCGCCTCGTCCACTGTCATCAACCTCTTCATACATGCCCTTCGGGGGGTCCTCATGCTTTTTACGTGACCTTCCTCCAGTATCTTTGATACTGTGTTTTCGAAGGTCAACCGAGGTCTCCCCCTACCTCTTTTACCGCTCACTTT
>JAATLQ010000394.1:516-23464 GCA_013421005.1 Heliconius erato x Heliconius himera
GTATGGACCTCGGTGGTGGCCTGCCCAGTGCCCGTTCCCCGGACCTCACGCCGCTTGATTTTTTTTTGTGGGGGCAAGTAAAAAATGAAGTATATGCGTCAGAAGTCCACACAGAAGACGAGCTCCGGCAAAGAATTGAGCGTGCTTTTGAAAAAATTAAAGAATTAGCCGCGCGGGGATCTACTGAATAAAGTAAGACGTAATTTGTTACGCAGATGCCATTTATGTGTTTACAAGCAAGGGTGTCCCCCTTGCTTGAGAATTTAAAAATATAGTAAATAATAAGTGGACAGAAAGAATATGATAAAAGTGTGTGTAAAGTGTATTCCTAAGTGTTGCGTTGATTTAACATCACTTCGCCGCGTTTAGCTACATACTCGATTTCTGAATGACTCGATTTCTTGAATGAAGCGTGTGCGACGTTGCCGCTTTGACAGGTTAGTGTGCGCGTATGTGTGCGTGTTTATAATATTCTTGACAAATGGCGTTTTATTTTAAACCGATTATTTTATTATTTATTTTGTTTGAAAAAAAAACTTTTTCATTTTTGGGAATTTATTTTTTTCTGAATTATATTAGGCTTTTATAGAGTAGTTAAAACTGTGGTTTCATTTAATGTGGTGCTGACACGTCCACCCTGTATACAATATGGCCGACGAATGGCCGCCCGGAATGAAGTTCGGTGTAGTTGGCTGAGCAATTTTTGCTTTAGGTTTTTTCTGACTGTTGATTATTTTCTTTCCGAGTGAAAAATGTGCAAAACTACATAAACCTTAACTTCAGGGCCACGACTATTTTTATTAAGGCTTGGAAATGAAGATAGTCCATTCCTCCGAGTACGAAGTTAAAATATATTTTATTTTCAAACCACAAATATCGTGATAATATCAAATATTTTCATATTTTCATAAGCTCTGGCAACAAGACAAAGTGCGGCATACAGTTCCGCCTCTCGATACGCAATGTCTTGAAAACGGAGAACAACCCCTATATTAGGAATATAGAGTCAGCTTAAAGATTTCTTTCTGCTAGAAAAAAGTTTATATTTCTAGGTCTTCCTAGACAAAAGTCTAGAAATAAATAAATTAGTGAAGTTATAAATATTTAAATTTTAAATGTAAAAAAAAACAAAGCAATACCTCCTTAAATACTATAAAAAATATCTATATGATATGACAATATCTAAAGTAACATTTTTATTTAAAAAAAAAACTCGTACCTTCTTTACAATTCTTCAATTCGTCACCATTCTCATCATATTCCGCTGGTCCCAAGAACTCTAGTTCAGTAAACCTATATTCCTCAAACGGCCCGTTCTGATGGTTAGCATTTACATTTGTGAAGGGACTCGGAGGTGTTATCTTTTGATTTATAAACGTTAGTTCTTTTTGTTTTTTCCTCGTTTCTAATATTTCAGAATGTATTTGGTGCAGTATGAAACGGTTCCAGCTCTATAATGAAGAAGTCAAATCACTTTATTCAAAATAAAGAAATTAAATGAGAGCAAAGCGCGGCGTTGAGTTTCGCCACACAACAACAGTCCCTAGAGAATTTGGCGAAAAGTGGGAAACAATTTTTTTTAAGACTAGTTTACCAGGTCCCTTCTGCCTATCCTTTTATGTGCGAAAAACAGCGTGAAGGCGTAAAAACACGCTTCATTTTTTACAAACTGTAAGGCTCTTTTATGCAGTTTCTATACAGTATGCGATCATTACGGACATGTGATAGGTGATCCACACTTTTATAGCTTTTGCTTCATTATTAGTTACTTATTATTGGTTTTGTCTTATTTTACTTGGATTTCGCCACGATCTGGTAATTATGTTACCAGAGCCGGCACAGCATTAATAATCTAATAAAACTGAAGAATTTGTTAGGTAGTACACGCTAACGTCAGGAACTATTGCTTCAGATGATAAAATATTTTTTTGTGTTGCTTATAGGTCACATCACATTAACCATCTCCACGTAATCCACTGTACCTGCTGAAGGTTACTTCCAGCACTTCGAATACGTAATGTATTATACAAAATTTTTTTGTTATTTCCATTAAGCAAAGAGCTCATTCTCATTCAACTCTTGCTCATAAGCAAGAGACCCTAATTCGTCGACCGTACTGTATATGTAAAGAGTTAATTCACCTGTATAAGGGCAACAAGATCGACTTTCATTTCACCACGATCCGGCAATATAAGACCGAGGGCGGCCGCTTCGGGAACAGTACGAAACGCACGAAGAAAATTTGTTGCTTGACACGGAGTACCGTTGGACGTGTCTAACATTCTGAAGAGGAAACCTATGAAAAGAGATATTTTAAATAGTTTTAAATAAATACGAATTTATTTATCAATATTTATGACATTTGAAAAAAAACTTTATTAGAAATTGTGTTAAAGTTTTGATTTAGGGGGATTTGAACTCGCACCTATTGGACGTTTATTTGAAATTTTTATACGTTTTCTTAAAAAATACTTTTTTAAAACATGAAAAAATATCTAATTATAATATTATATTATATACTGACCCAATTCGCAGCTAAGACAAAATTCCTTTGCGCAAGTATGTGCTAACAAAGTGGTTTTAAGTGGTACTATATGATACAAAACCTGAAATGTAGCAAATATTGAAATACATAAATATAATGTTAAGATGATATATTTTACAAAAAATATAATACATCAACTATATATAATTTAAACAGAATACTTATAAATCAGAAACATAAATTGCTTACAATTTAGAGAAAAAAATATTTTAATTTGTAAAAGAAAATATTTTACAGATAACTATAAAAGTTACACATATACATTAATTTAAATTTTATTGATCAATCATATTAATATCAATAATTACCTGTAACATAGCATTGCAGTATGAATTTGGCAAAGTGGATTCCAATCCGGGCATTCCTGTTTTATTTATTGCATCTATCTCATCATTTGGACCATGTTTATTATAGCGCAGTTCCACCTTTAATATTATTAATGAAAATTTTAAATAATGAAATTTCAATTCAATACCTTGTGTAGAGAATAGTGACTTCGTTTTGTGTTTTCTGTCAATTTAAAGATTTAATATTGTAAGTACCGGAACTTAAATATACGCTGTATCCCGCACTCAGCAGGGTAAGTAGATGGAACCTAGTGTTAAGACACATCGTTCCCCACTTTACTTTTTTTTACTTTACTTACTTTTTTAATCGCTTCATAGCCTATTAGCATAGGTATATTATATGTATTTGGTGTAATTAAGTAGAAATATTGAAATTAAACAAAGCCAGAGTATAAGATGAAATGAAAATGACGTCCAGTAAGACTATACAAGTATTTAAGATGCCAATTTTTCATTGAAGCTTTTTCATTAAGAAAAAATACATAAATAAGTACAATTTAAACAAAGACATTGAATAGTAATACCTAATAAAAATACCTTCCTACCTTCAAATACTCCTTAGGTATGGGTTGTATATTAGATTTGGCATCATTCTTCTTGTTGTCGAGCAAATCATCGAGGTTATCATCAATATACGGTTTCTGAGGGAAATGATCTACATATATAATAAAATCCCAATAGTAGCATATATATTTTTAAAAAAACTACAACACTCCACGGGGGGCCCATTCTGCTCAATTTTCGAGACAATGTGTGATGAGAGCCGGAATTCAACGCCGCCCTTCGCCTTGTTAACAAAGCAAAGAAATGATATTTTTTAACAAAAAAAGCGACTTAAATAGGATCCCATAATCAGAACTTAACCAAACTCTTATCCGGTGTATTCTTTCCAATAAAAAAATAATCGAAGTAGGATGGCGTGATCTTGGGTACGTTGTTCGTCCGTTTGTCGCGCACATACTTCATGGAAATTTAAGACTTATGTGATTTTCTCATGGATAACATTGTCAGAATCAAATTAGAATGGGAAATGGGAATAAAGTATCAACAAAATCGGTTCACCCTGTCAAAAGTTCTGAGGTAACAAACATAAAAAAATAGTGCAATTGATAGCTTCCTCCTTTTACAGAAACCTGTTATTCCATCGAATGAGAATCGAATCAATGTGCCGCTGCTCCACGATGGTCTCATAGTAATAATGTAACATACAGTACGGTTAATAAAACTATAAATACCTCGTTACGTAAATGTGTCCTTGGGTTTGGAGCATAACCAATGGGACCTTGCATTTTCATTGTTCTCAAAACCTCCGGGTCGATTGTTCGGGGTTTCCTGAAACATAATATTTTTTTAGCATCCCGCACATGAGCAGGGAATATAAGAGAATAATCATAATAAAATAAAAAAAATAATAATAATAAAATCAGAACAAAATTAAATCAGATTCACGCTGTATCCCGCATAAGGGTAGGCTGAAGGAAGCTAGTATTAAGACACTCTGGAACTCAACGCTGGGCTTCTGTCTTGGTGCCAGAGCAAAGAAATGAAAATATTAATAAATAATAATTTATCCTATAGTGGAAATCAAACGCACAACCGTAGCGTTAGAGTCACACACCTGTGCCCTTGGGCAACGACGGCCTCTTAATAAATTTCGATTTTTTTTTATATTTTACTTGTGACACTGTGCCGCACGAACAGCACGCCTTTGTTTGCGAAAATTTATAATTTTCGCAAAGCAAGTTGTTCACTTCAGTTACAGTGGATAATATCGAAATGATTAACATGATGCAGCTTATATTTATGATTAACATGATGCAGCTTATATTTATGATTAACATGATGCAGCTTATTATAGCCTTCTTCCATAAATGGACTATCCAATACAAAAATATTCTTTCTACCTGAAGTAGTAGTTCCTGAGATTAGTGCGTACAAAGAAATGTTTACAACAATATTTTTTTTATAACATTAGCATATATAACATAGCATACCTGTAAACTTTCTTAAAGAACTCGGCGGGTAGTTCATTGAACCACTTCTGCCCACTCTGTAGAGGCGGTAACGGGATCGACGAATACGCAAAGTTCGTATTGTTGAAACTAGCATAGGGTAAATTTGGTAGGGGATCTGCGAATTCTGTTGCTCTGATGCCAAAATTTTATGAAAGTTAATAGAAGTCTTAGTTAGAATACGGTCGACGAGTTGTGGTCGTCCTGGATTTGGCTTCGCAAATTCGACTTGATTTTTTTCGAATGACCGCGCTAATTTCAGGGCGGCCACGACTCGTCGACCGTATTGTAAGCAAAGCAGCTGTACGCTGTTGTGGAATAGGAACCTAGTGCTAAGACAATAAGTTTAGTGCAAGTGCGATGGCTGTGGATTCGATCCCCACTTGGGAGAATAATTGTATTAAATATTGTTATCATTTTCCTGCTCTGGTAGACGAAACCCGGCGTTGAGTCCCACCACTCAACACGTAATGTCTCGAAAGTTAGGCAGTGCCGAAGGAACAAAGGGGCTTAAGACTAATTTCCCGTTAAGCTATTTAAAAATATTAATTTATAATACCTAGAAAAATTATTAAACACCGGTTCATGATTATGCTGAGCGGAGAACAAATTCAAATGTCCCGATTGATCGCCGAAAGCTAGTGCTTGACTTGTTGAAGAGACATCCATTACGCTACATAGAGCATTATGAGTGTCTACCTGTAAATATATAAAAAAAAAACTGTTTAACATTTTAGCTTCAGGCTATTTCTTGAATATAGCTGAATAGGTAGAGGATCCCTGGGAACCTAGTGTTAAGACACTTCCGTTCCCCATTTTCCTTCTCAGCGCACTTCGTTGAGTGGTGGTGGCACTCAACGCCACGGTTTGTATCGTTACCAAAGCGGGAAAATGAAAATATGAAATATTTGATTTTTCCGAGTGGTAATCGAACCCACAACCGTCGCGTTTACAGTCTCACACGTGTGCTCCTTCGCCACGACAGCCTCATATAAAAAATATCTCATTTTCGTCATGCTGGTAACGACATTTATGCGATTCCTTCTAGGGGTATGAAAGCAGGACGTTGATCGTTGACCGCTACTCGACACGCCTGTTTATGAATAATACATGTTTTTCATCGAAATTTATATTGTATATAAAAACAATAAACTATTAAATAAATATATATTATAAGCGACTTATTTAAAAAAATCTCACTAACCTGAAACACCGACAAATAATCACTATCACATATTCCATTTACATGCAGTAAAGTAACATGGCCGTTCCCAGAGACGGCCACCGCCCGCCCCGAGACCGCCGGAAGGAAATGTAGGAGAAGTGGAGCTGATGCTGTGGGAATGGGCATTTTATCTTGCTTACGGACGTCCCACACCTGTATATAGTTTTCTGGAACAGCTATGGTGCCGCTGGAATAAATATTTTCTTGTTTATATATATTACAAGCCTTATACTGTATCTATCATACAGCAGAATAGACAAATTAGAATAACACAGTAAAATGGTGTTAAGACACTTCCTTCGTATATTCCGCTTTGTCATATAACCCTATTTCTCTTAGGGTAGCTATATCCTGTTTAGAGATAGCCCCTATCACAAAAAAAAACATAATATATCAGTAAATATATCAGCTAATAGCCCTGCATAACCATATACAGAGTGATATGTTGTATGAACCCTAAATATATGTTTCTCTTTGCCTACTTTCCTTATATTAACTAGGTCAATTGTACTTTATCTAAAAGTAACCTAAATAACCTTAGAAGTATCCTAGGTAACCCAAGTAACATTAAAGCGCTAAATGTATATTTAACTTTGCCTGGATTTCCTAATCTCTCTACTGAAACTGTACCTAATAGGAAAACCACAAAAAATATACTCACGACTGAGTAAATCCACAAGTAATCAGCTGATCGCCCTGCATGTCCAAGTCAGATAGGCATGCTGTATGAGCCCTAAATATATGTTCTGCTTTTCCTGGACACCTTATATCTCTTAGGGCAACTGTACCATTTGCACTACCACACGCTATTAGAGAGCCACCTCCACTTCTGAGTACCGCGCAACCGTCTTCTGGTATTTTCTGGAAAAGATTTTTATTTAACTTCATTCTTTATTCTGCATATAGCAGGATAGGCAGAATCTCAAAACAGAGCTCGCAAATTTCGCCGAATTTGCGAGACATGCTTTTTAAGTAACACAACTCAATTATTTCTTAACGCAAATTGTTTGTCTTGTTACCTAAGCGAGAAAATGATAATAATATATTTCTTCGAGTGGAAATCGAATCTAAAACCGTCGCGTGTACAGAAGCACAACAATTCGATTATTATTATTTAAGATTATTATTAAGTAAAAACTATGCTAGCTCACTTCAGTTTTTTATTTATGATGCTTTTCCCATACAAATTATGTCAATTATGGAGGAAGCATAGAGACAAGAGTGATAGATAGAAGAGTTTGTTTGTTTGTTTAAACGTTAAGATCTCGGAATCTACTGGTCCGATTTATGTTTTGTATGAATGCTGCATTCTTCAGAAATGCTATATACCATTACGGTGTACGTCTTAGTTAACCTTAAATATCGAAATATCAATAATAAATAACGCGATGGAATTGCTTTAAACGCGTGCGCTGCAAAAACAGTTAATTATATGTCAGTACGTTGTATGGAAAAAAATATTCAATTTTATTAGTTCTAAAAAAGTCCGTGACTCCAAATATCTATCTCTTATAAATAAGTGACAATAAGATATTTTATGACAAAAAATAAATTATAAGGTGATATTTCATTGATTTTTATTCCACATGTATATTGAAGCTTACGAGCGAAAGTTATTTAATCATCAGCGAAATTTAACGAAGAAAATCTTCGGCTTTTATAGCATGTAATTTGCAAGAATACTTTTTGAGAAAAAAGCTCTGCATACCCGAGTCCCGCGGGGGACGCCCTTCCCCATACGACCGTCCTATTATACAACGACACAAAGTGTCCATTATTTGGCAAATACAGCATAATAAAAGTATTAAAGACGAAGTCGCCAGTGAGCCGCTAGTTATCAATAAGGATGAATGGAATCTTAATTTAGATCACTTTCTGCTAATGACAGCTTATATACATACATACCTACAATAAATTAAATAAGCATATAGAGGGATTGCGGGAGGGATGCAATATTAAAGGGCATTTATTAGTAAAGATAACTTTAATTAAGACTCACAATTACAGTTTCCGCCATTTTGTTGAGATCTAATTCTAATAGTTTGTCCTGATGCCCTCCCATTAAAAACTTATTTGAATTAACTTGAAATAAACACTGCATGTCTGTCATATTTGGTGATCTGCAATATAAAATAAATTATTGTTGTTATGTACATCTCAATATTACAGAAATTGTATAAGTTTAGATAGTATTATAAATATTAGTGTTTGCTATATACATGTTTAAAGTGTTATATGTACATAAGATGTATGTATGAATTCAACTTAAGTGTAGAAAATATTATGTTTATAATACATGAAATATTAAATCATAATATCATATTACATATCTACTTATGATATGAATAGACATATTATGAAAATTGAAATATATATAAATAAAAAAATAATGTTGCAAAATTTAAATAAAATTGAATACTTAATAAGACCATATAGTGTTTGTCAGGATCCTAATTGCAATAAACACTTTTAAAACGACCTTAATCTCAATTTTTATACTGATACACAAAATATTTTAAATAATCAAAATTTTTTACTTAAATTTGAGAAAATTTCAAACTTTTTTTCTTACTTATAAGTGTGTCTTGGTATACCCCTTCTTAATTGGTGACGTAATGTGGATTTAGTAAGGCAATAAATCCCAGCATCTACCGTCAAAATGTCTCTTACTTCCTCGTTTACATGGATTTGGAATGATGTATACTTTTGCATGGTTGGTCCATAATATGATGTTACATGACCCTAAAATATTACTCAGGATAATTGATTTTGTGGAACATATGGTGTTGCAAATAAGTGTAGAGTATTTAACAATTGAAGCATAGGAAGAAAATAAATGTGTAGACATTTTTTCTAAAATTTTTATGTTTATTCTTTCTTCATTATAAAAAATAGTGACAACTAAATTTATAATCTATATTTGGCTGATTTGGCCGCTTTTATATTTTTCTTTTATGCACAATTTTTTTTTGTCTTATGCTGTATTCTGCATATTACAACAGAGCATGCAGAGTGGTCAGAGGGAACCTGTATTAAGAGAATCCATTCTGTATGCGCCACCCAATTTTAGAGATATTACATGTTTAGTGGCAGAATAGAAAAATCCAATTAAATCAGCTTCACACTGTATCGCACAGTACAGCACACAGCAGGGTAGGCAGAGGGAACCTAGTTTTAAGATATTCCATTCCCCACTTTTCCTTTCATACATATAATGTAATGTGAATTATTATAAAATAAAGCATTACCCCTTGATTTCCCATCCATATTAATTCTTCATATTTATCAAAAACTACTGAAGAGACTCCATAGTGATTTCCTCCATCAACAAGTATGCTATTACGCACTACATATTCAGCTTCTTCATTTCTTAATGTATATGGTTGGGAATATTCAGGGTGATATTGATCTAAAATAAATGAATATATTTGAATAATTTGAATACATATTATTTATTAGTAAAAAAAATACGTCATAATTTAGGTAGGTAATCTACAATACAAACAATAAAAAATGTCTTTAATATTTATTAACTGTAAATGTATACTTACAGAATTTAAATATCTAAAAAAAATATAAACAAAAGCATTCATTAACTTATTATCACTTAAACTTTAAATAAAATTTGTTATACTTCAAAAGTTTTAACTAGTCTTCGAAAACTTTATTGTAGTGTTCGTACAAATCCACGTATAATATTTATGTAAACTTTGTATAGTTGTGTTTTGTATTTGAAATTAGTAAAGTGGTTCGACTATAATTGATACTATTAGCGACGTCATATTTTCTGACCATTATTGTATTTAGTTTGCAAGTTTTTTGTATTATAATTAGGTACAGCAAAAATTTTATGGATCAATTTTTCAATAATTTGTACAACACTACAACTTACCATTCATTAATTGATCTGATGGCATACAAACTTCAGAATAATATTCCATGTCGGGAGAGGGTTTAATATAAAGGATACATTAGTTTAAAAAAATATGATTGCGTGGTACTCTTATCATAACAAGGAAAATAAACTATAAAATCGGGAAAGGGCAATCTTGAGAAATTTTTACTTGTTTGCTTGACAGATCATATTGGGGACGGCATACAGACTATATATAAAACTTTACTATAAATTACAGATAATATTCTACATCGTAACCACAGAACACATATACCCAAAGGGTAACTTTGTAATTGAATTGAAAAAAAAACATCTATTACCATACTAATTTAAATCGTCACTTAAATTTGATATGAGGAGTAAGTAGTAAATAATTAAATATGATAAAACTTTCATTCTTAATAGTTTGTTAGTAAATGTAAAAACTTGTAGGACTTTGTAGGGTTCCAATAAAATGCATTTTTATTTAAGTATAAAGCTGTATATAAATGTTAAATAAAACAAATCTATGAATAAATTATCTTATTGGAAAATATTTCATCTAAAAAGTACTGTCACATATTTTTTCTAGAAATGTGTCGGATATCGATATCCTTATACGACGATATTAGAAGACAGGACCGTGTCCGTATTCGTACCCGTGACTTTTTAGGTAGATCTTTAACTTAAATAAATTATAATATACCATGTTAATGAAATTATAAGTAACAACTTTTATTCTGATCAACATTATAATCAAAGAACTTAGATCCTTCAATCAAATGACTAATCAGCTGATTTAGTGTGTATGATTTTTTTAGATGGTACTAATTAATACCTATGAGATTTTTAGTAAATTTAAATTAACCCTGAATTAATGAATGTAGCTTTGAAAAAGTATTGAATTTTTAGTTATTATTTTTTATTGATTGTCATGGTTACCTGCAGTTGATTATAAAGTTAAGATCAGTATCTATATTATATACCAAGTACATTCCTTTGCAAATTAACAACAAATATAATTTCTAAATTTGTATTCTTAAAATAAATAATATTTGATGTATTGTAGAAAGACATTAAAATTAAATATAAATAGCTAATTAACAGTTGTAGGTAAGAAATGCTGATAGTAGCTCTTAGTAAATTCTGTCATTAAGTCTGGAGTAGCTTCAGGTAAAGTTGTTATCAGCTTCGCCGGATTCCCAGAGTATCTTGCAAACGATGGAACTACGGTCTCCGCTGGTAATACTGAATTATCCTCAATCATACAGCAGTCTTTTAATACACATCTTCTGCCCTGAAATATATATAAAATTATAAATTAGTTGCAATAATTGTGATTTGTGTGACTGTATGGATATTATACTCTGTAAGGCCATTGTACATTGGCTAGTGGGACAGCATCTGTATCTTGTGGGTTCTATCTCCTACTAAGAGGTATAAATTATTTTCACTTCTCCACTATAAAAAATATTACAAAACAGCACAGTTGTTTTGAATTTGATTTCTTTACTTAACATGCAATGTTACATGTTCAGTTGGGAAGAAATTATTTAGAAAATGTAATATATTGTTTATACTTACAATTACAACATTTTTGCCAATATAAACATATGAACCGACAACTGCAGCATTTACTACTGTATTTTCCCCTACAAACACATGATCACCCATTTGTAGGGGAAAAAATGCAACACTAGAAAAAGTAAATCGAAATTAAATATTCTAATAAATTATTGTCATTGAATATTCACAGGAACAATTATTTAAATCTTTATATAAGTATAAATAAATTTAATCTTTTTAATATTTTTTATTAGTGCTATACAACACATAGACAAAGATATTTTAGAGAAAACATATTTTTTTAATAATAATATGTTATATGAAAAGATAAAAAATATTTTTATTAATATTTTAACTATCAGTTTTTAATATTTATCATAGTTTTAAATACAGTTGAAATCAAATTAACTGGACTAATTGTTGTTTACAAAATAATATATAGAATATTAAAGAAATTAAAGAAATATTAACAAATCATTAATTAATTAACAATATAAACTAATGGATAAAGAAAATATTTTATTTATTAAGAGAAGTAATTCACTAGCATTCCCTTGATACACTGTGAGGGTGGATTGCACAAAGAGGAGTTCAGAGCAGTGGCTGGGATTATGGATCAGTTATATACAAGTCAACCATCCGAGCTCTGCTCTCCATTAAGCTATGGATAATTGGGTATCCAGTGCAATTTCATTATAAAAAACTGAATTGAATAACATATTTCATGTTTGACTGTGACTAGCTCCTTACCCTTTGCTAAACTTTTTGAATGGTGGCCGTATAACTGAGCCTTTACTTATAATACAGAATCTACCAGTCTTAACATTTGCCAAATCTCCTCTGATGATAGCATCACTTTGCACTATAACTTTACCATGCAATACAATGTTTTGAGAGCCACATAGCACTGTTTGTCTGCTGACTTTATTTCCTGAAGCCTGTAAAATATATATTTTTTGGAATAAGATAAAGCATTGATTATTTAAATATTGTTATTTTTATTTTATTATATTTTATTTTGAAAACATAGTGAATGTAGGTTTATAAAATTTTGTAGAATTTATTTAATTTCAATATATTTACTACTAATAATATTCAACATATTTACATACTTACTGTTTCAACATATTCTGATTTGTTATAATAAGTGTCTTGTAGTTCCATATTAATCTTATAATATAAGCCTACCTCTTATATTAATTTGATTTAATGAAATATGTACATGTACATATAAAACATTTACCTATTTTTTATAAAAAAATATTAAATACGGTACGATGACTAACAGTACCATAGAAATACATAGGTTGGTACCTTAAATGTCAAAAGCTAACGTCAATTTTCTTAAGCTATATTCTTAATCTGTGTAATATTTAAAACTAAATATTTAATATAATCAAATAATCTGACGGTAATGATAAAAATAAAAAAAATATAATTAAAAAATTAAGAAATATTTAAACACTACCAATATGTAAAATTGCCTTATGCTTAATACAATTTTGCTGTACGTTGGCAGCATTGACTATTTTTGGCGGCATTTTCGATCTCCATCAACTGCGACTGATTTCTAAGTCTTCTTTAAACTTTTTTTTATAGTAAAGAAATTACATTATAACATATAGTTTATACCTATTTGACATTGAAATTGAAATATTAAAATGGACCGATACGTTACGAGAGAACGTAGAATTGGAGCGGGTAAATATAACTTTAATAAATCAAATAAAAAACCCAAAGAGATCTACAAAACATTTATTGACAATAAACATTTTTCAGAGTATCCTGAGGGAAATCAAGGGATACCATTTTCTACAACTAGTATTGGAAGCAACATTACTATGTAAGTAGCCGGAAGATTGCGATGAGCCTACCTTGTGTGCATGCTTAAGCTTGAAATTTTGACTTATTAACTTTCCATTTTGTATGAATTGTACAGTAGGATTAATTTTTGCCTCATTAGTATATATATTTTTGGTTTACTTGCACTTTGAATTCTAATGTGAAAGCAATCCCGTTCTACACTTTCTGCCTTATTCCCGAGAAAGGTGTTAGGTATATCTTGTTACGAGAGCGAGAAGATGAAAATAATTAAATCTCTCGAGTAAGAATCTGTCCCACATTCATCGCTTGTACTAACGTTTCACTTTTATTTTATTGAAATCAAAATCTAACAATTTCATTATTATGAAATTAACGTTTTTATAGGCCAGAACATGTATATTACAATACTTATAATCCAATGCACAATCCAGATATGTATAATTATAACGCAAGTGCAATGATGCCTCCCATGCAAACGTATTCACCAAACGTAAGTTGCTTTCGGTCATCTACAGGTTTTTTTTACAATCACAAATACTTTGACACAAATTTGATAATGTTAATTTGCGTTAAGACTTAAAATAAATAATAAAAGTGTGTTATATGTAATCATTTTTATCAGCTTCACGCTATATCCCGCTCACAGCAGGGTAGGCAGAGGCAACCTATTATTAAAACGCTCCGTTCCCCACTTTCCGCCGAATTTTGGAGGCGTTGCGTATTGAGTGGCGGAACTCAACGCCGATCTTTGCCTCGACACCAGAGTGAAGAAATAGACATATACATTTATATTTATATTCATATTCATTTCCTCACACCACACGACGGCCACGACGACCTTTAATTCCAAACCAACAAATACTATATTAGGTGTATGTACGTAGTGCGAAACAGCTCAAACTGATATTGAGGTCTCTAATTATAAACTAACTAGTGGCGTCCGATAGCCTGGAACTTATGCAAATCTTAGCACTGCTTACACAAATACTGAGCTAGTTATATTAAACTTTGATGAAAAGTAAAAAGAAGAACAATGTATATTTATATAATTTTATGTTGGTCGGGTCGGTTGGTCGAATATTTTTAACTATAGGCTATTTTCCACATATAACGGAGTAGGCAGAAGACGGTAGTAAAGTAGTGTTAAGACACCCCGTTCTCCACTTAACGCCCAATTTACAGGCGGAACTCTACGTCGTGCTGCGATGTTTTCTTACAGAGCGGAAAAATTAAAGTAATTCATTCCCTCAAGCGGGAATCTAACCCACAACCGTCGCGTTTGCAGTCAACCGTACCGCTGTGCTACGACTACAGAATACATAGAATGTGGATCTTAATTTCAATATGTTTTTATTTAATAAGCTTCAGGAGATTTTTGATAATTTGTGACTTATAATTTTTATAGAATTTTTAAGTACCTGCTGAACCTGATTTATTTGATAAAGTAGAGTTTTGATGAAAACTGGAAACGTACGTTACGTACGTACCAAAACGTAATGTTTTAGGAGAAATCCTCAAAACTTAATAGTAGCCATGGTATTAGCATAGTGATTTAAAGAAAGCGGTAAGAGGAGAGATACTGGAGGAAGGCAAGGTAAAAAGCATGAGGATTGAGCAAGTATGAGGTTGATGACAGGGGACGAGGCGAAAGAGGTATACAGGGACCGTAGATTTTGGCGTTCCGTTCTCTCTGAGTTTCCTGCTAGGGATACAACGTGAAGCTATAATAGATTAGATTAAATTTCTCAAAATAACATCATTTTAAATACTGTAATTATTTAATATATTTATCATTTAAATTAAATTATTCGAACCTAAAAGATGAACATACAAGATTACCCGGAATATCACGTTATGCAACCAGCTCATAACAACGTAGTGGCTGGAGTTGATCATCGCTATTTAGCATATACTGATAATAATGCTGCATACATGGCAGGTGAGCTGGAAAACAACAATTGTTTGGATATTTTACATTCCACATCTATTTATGACTATCAATCAGGTTAATTTTAGGAGACGCATATCAGCTATTTAGTAAAATAAATAAATATGATATCCTGAGGACAATTTAATTTACCTTTCAATAAAGAAGTTGTATGTATAGGCGAATTTAAATAGATTTTATTTATTTAATTGTCCTTTGTTTATAAATAATTATTACCTTACAATATTTGTTCATAAAATAATAATATAATATTACGTTATTGGCGTTTTAACATCTGGTAACATAATGTTCCTGACATACAATTCCAGCAGATAGTAGATAAAATTAATAGTCTATTATAAAATTCTATAATATTTATCTTAAAGTTATCCAATACCAGGACAAACCAGCATGCAAACAAAACCAGCCCCGGTCAATGCATTTGGTGAATATCAAAATCACAATTTCATTGGCGCGGATAGGACAGACAGTAAACATTATACGCAAAGGAGTCCCAACGGTTTGTATTGAGCTTTGTTAGCTTTTGCTCGGAAAGCTACACTCATAGCTATATTCTATATCTATATTAACACGTTTTTATTTTTTAATCTAAATTATTAGATCATTAAGAGCTGGTTAAGATCGCGAGTCGACTCCTAAGTAACAAATTTCTGTTACGCATGTTTATTTGGGAAGAACTAAGGCAATATTCTATTTAAAATACTGTCTAAAATATGTTTAACAATAAATTCCAGAAGTCAGAGAAAAGTGAGGAACCCCAACCCTGCTGTGTGCAGGATACAGCGTGACGCTGATTTTTATTTATATATTTAAATAAGGTTAATATTAAGTACAGCTCATCAAGGAATTTACAGTTACATTTTGTAAATACTTTGGCACGCGTTTTTAAATCGCGTTATTACTTATAAATTACTTACTACTATGTAATCACACACGCGCATATCAGGATAGGCGAACAAAACCTAGTGTTAAGACACTCTGTTCCCCATTATTCGACAAATTTTCGTGGCATTGAGTATTGAGTGGCGGAAATCAACGCCGCGCATTTACCTTGACATCAAAACGAAGAGAATAAAAATATAAATAAATAATAATTCATGTTAGTTTAAAATACACATGTTAATTCTAGTACGAATATTTTGGAGCTTAGTCAAGTAACAAATCATAAGTAAACAATCAGTTGCATGTTCTATTTCGAAATGCGACAGATTTATTGATATTTGTCCTAGTTTAATGAGAAAACCGCAGCTTGTTTGTACATTGTGTAAAATAAATGTACACTGTGGCATCGTAATATTTAGGGAAAGCTATAATAATATAATATAGACAAAAAAATATATGTTAGCATTTCAGAAGTAAATCTTAGTGATCTAAAGTATTTATGTAATCAAAATTAATAGTGCCCAATTTGTAATTAATAATATTAAAAATAAATAAATAAATCAGCTTCACAGTGTATTCCGCACTCAGCAGGGTAGGTAGAGGGAACCTAGTGTTAAGACACTCCGTTCCTCACTTCCTGCCGAATTCTGGAGGCATTGCGTGTTGAGTGGCAGAACTCAACGCCGCGCTTAGCCTCGACACCAGAGTGAAGAAATGGAAATATAAATTTAAGTAAATATTTCATCGCCTCGAGTGGGGATCAAACCCACCATCAGTCGGTTTTACAGTCACACTTCGTGCCGCTGCGCCACGACTGGAATTTTTAATAATATTATCTAATAATAATTGATTTCTAGTTCAACCACCAGAACAATTCAATGATTTCCCAAAACCCATGCAAAAAAGTTCAACTGAAAATCTGGAAGCGGTTTCAAAAGTGCCTAAAGGTAAGAATTCATACCTATTCCTTTTGTTTAGTTTCACGCTGTATCCTACGCACAATAAGGAAGGCACCTGGGAACCTAATGTTAAGACACTCAGTTCCCATGAAGACACTTCCGTTTATCACTTTCCGCCAACTTTTTTAGGCACTGGCTGTTGAATGGCGGAGTTCAACTAGTAGAAAGAGATGCAAATATTAAATATTGAATTCCACCGAACGGAATCGAACCCAGAACCGTCGGGTTTACAGTCGCACTCTTCTACGTGTGCGCCACGACGGCCTCATACCGACACTAGTACCTAAATTAAAATATATTTTTTATGAGTTTATAATTCATACATTTACACATTTGGAAAGACCAAGAAGAGAGAATTTAGTTATTAGTTCTAATTTTTATTAAGATAGTCGTTAAGGTATTATCGAAACTTTATACATTTCACACCTATATAATGTATACAAATTATTTACCACCTACTTAAACCCAATGTATTCACATATTTATTATAAATACAACAACTGTTTTAGAGAGAACATTGAAAATTAATAAAAAAATATTAACTATTGATTGCAATGCCTGTGTATACCTTTATTTTTATTAAATAAAATAACATGAAAATATATGACAAGACATAAAAATAAATTCCGACTATCCCAATACATTATATCAGTCGAAACTAACAATAGGATCTAAGAGGGTAGCAAAAGGGTACATTTAAAGAAGGTTAACCTTTTATACAGTAGCAAAGACAAAGTTCCTTAACTCCAACCAAGTGGACGGATGGTTAATTAAAATGAGGGTACTCAAAACTTATAATAGGGTAACGTTCAGAATTTTGGGTTGTATCGTATAACATTTACAAGAATGATCTTCGCAGATATGTTTCGACTTCATCGAGAATGTCGGAATTTAATAATATTGTTTCAATATAATATATATTATAAATACTTACATTCATATTTGTGTTTCTTATTTTCTATTTCCGCCTTTACCCAACTTTCGGGCATCTGGATTGGATCTGAATAAGGATACCGTTATAAGAATAGGGATTATCCCTTACTAAAATCCATATAGGTATTTCGAACTATCTGTTAGTTCCGATAATTTTGGTTAAGAACATTAGATTTTGTGAAATTTATTCTTTAAAGAATCTGTTATTGACATAAATCTATCATAACCAATCTCATTTAGACTCTGTTCATATAATATCTATAATCTTCAGAAATTTTTATCGGTTTCAGTTACGGAGTGTTTTTTACTTTTAGTATTTGATAGTTTAGTTTAAGGAGCCCCATAACATCTAAGCATTCTCATATCTGCATATCTATTTATATCTACTATTAACAATTAAAAATAATTGGGAGATTTTGGGAGCAATTTATGATTTTTTACGATGCCATAATTGGTCAAGTGATATGCGAGGATTGAGGGTTCAAGTCTGGTGGTTTCCCAGATCTGAAACCACTGAGTGCTCTTCTATAACTGGCAATAATTCGTTTGTTATTTATTTCTATACTATAAGTCGCTATATTTTTCAATAACCTTTTTATTTCAAAAAAATATATTTGTATCGTTTACGTCTATCTTGTTTAAAGTAAGATCTTTTTATTTTTTCATTTTAAAATTGATATTAACAATAATAATAACATTTTAGTAAATTAAATTTATATACTATGTGCAGGTATATGTATTTTAAGAACGCACCACTTTTCAACCCTTATATTTGGCCGTAGACAGGATGGTTAATTAAAACAAGGGTTCTTCGTTTACTCGTACTATAAAATATGGGGCAACGTACACTTACATTTTTCTTTATGTCAGGTTATTTGTGAATTTACCTCTATATTTTTCTGTGAATTTTCATATAATATTTTAATTTGATGCTATTGAATAATTGTGAAAAGTGAGTTTAACCAGATTGGGCAAACAATTATATTTAAAAATATATTTGTTTCCAAAGAGTTAACATAAAATTAGAAATGAAATGCAGTGACGGCGAAAAATCCAACAAAAAAAACATTTTTAACATTTTAAAGTGTTATTCCACACTTAGGAAAGAAAAATATTTATTAACGGGGCTCGAACCTGGTCGGTTTCCAGGAGGCGCGGGTTCGAGTCCCGCTACGTTCAAATTTTTATACGTTTTCTAAATAAGTATTTAAAAAAAAACATTATTAATCACATACTACAACAAGAGCATTTCAGATTTAACAAATATTTCCAACATTAATTTAAACAATGCATGAAAAAAGAGTCAATGGCTTCAATAATTTATTTTTAAAACTTTTGAATTTGATGTAATTTGTGGGTTATATTGTGCGAAGACCTACTCACAGATTAATGGGTTGTGTGGGAACGTATCATATCTTTTACCTGTAAGGTAGGCAAGTATTACCTAAAGTAAATACTTGAACAATAGGCTGTAAGACCACTTTTTATATCCTAAATTTAGGAGCGGAGGAGCGTCTTAAATGCGATGTATAGTATGGTCAATAAGTCATGGCCGCTCTGAATTTAGATAGAAATGGCTACATAAACGCAATTTGATTATAAAATTAATTCTTACTCTTGATTATTTTCTTCCTGAGTGTATAAAGTGGCCACGATTTATGGGCTGTACTATATATTTTTGTTTAGTGTTTTAAATTTTAACGCTTTAAATATTTTCCAACATAGTGACACCAAAGAAACAAGTGGTGAAAGAAACAACTGATTTATTGAAGAGCGAAGCACAGAATGAAGTTAAAACTCGCGCTGAGAAACTAAAAGTAGGTGTAGATATCATTGTCCCCTTAAACTTTTCTCTTTCATGCTATCGGCGCCATTTCCTTTATCGCCGTATAAAGGAAATGGCGCCGCAAACTTGTTAAACTGTGTTTAATTTTTAAGCAAATCGAGTTTCTATAGGCATTGCATTGAAAACTATTTTCTGAGATGCCATTGTGAATTCTCTATATATTTTCTATTTTGGAACCTAGTATTAAGACACTCTGTTTCCCTTAAGACACTTCTGTTCCCCACTTACCGCCGAATTCTGTAGGCTTGTACAAAAGCGAGAAAATGAAAATATTAAATATTTATTTTTTCCACTGGGAATTGAACCCAAAACCCAAACCCAAAATCTGTCGCTTATACAGTCGTATGATTGTGCCCCTGCGCCACGACTGGCCTTGATCGATCTCACTCATCACGAAATCTCAGAAACTACAAGTACTAGGAATCGTCACTATAAGTGCTAAGAGTCCCAAATGTTGCATAGGCGTTATTTTTACTATGACGGATATTTGGGCTATCAACTTCTAAGAGGGTGTCGTTGGTGGTTGATAGTATGTATCAAACTTCATTTCCACAAGTGCGATAAAATTTAGGAGATAAAATTTTTGCATGGGCGTTATTTGTAGTATGTAAGTGTTTACTAAGACGGGTTGTTGTAGGGGTTAATAATTTGTATCATACTCCATTTCTACAAGTTCTAGAAATCTCAAATTTTACATAAGGATTCTTTGTTACAAAATTAGGTGTGCTTTTGGAGTTATTACACGTCGATTAACTATATTCTATAATTTTTTTATTAAAGAATAGAGAAGTCAATTCTGTTCATGAATGATACAAAAAACATATGAATTAGGTCCTTTAATGTTTCTATAACACACGCTAAAAACTACTCGGAAAAATGTTTATATGCCTGTCTCTATTTCTGCCTGCGTGTGTCTCTGTTTGTTATTTCGCGGTGTGTCATAACACTAGGTTACCAGGTTCCTTCTGCTCACCATGCTATCTGCGGGATACAGCGTGAAGCTAAAAAAAACTTATTCCCAAGAGGAGATTGATCCCGCTACCAAAACTAATAGTAAGAGACTTCCTAACTACACTTATTGTAAGGGCTGTGTAATAACTATAAAACAATAGCCTAGACGCCTAGCGTGTTTTAACGTAGAATCTGTCTGTCTTGTAATTAGGATTATGTCAAACGAAGTTAGTATTCAGTATGAAAGGATTATATAACGCTGGAAAGAGTCATAAAAATTAGGGGGAAAGTAGGGAATCATGCAATCAGAGAATCAGTAGATAAATACAACCTAGTGTTAAGACACTTCTTTCCCCACTTTCCGCCGAATTCTAGAGGAATTGCGTGCTGAGTGGTGGAACTCAACGTCGCGCTTTTTGCCTCGACACCAGAGCAAAGAAAATGGAAGTATAAACTTAAATAAATATTTTATTCCCCCGAGTGAGAATACAGCATAAATCTAAATAAAAAAGGAATATCCTTCAATACCTTTATATACTTGCACTTAATAAATCTATTACCATTAACACTGTACAAGTACATTCCTATGCCAAACCTAATATCCTCAGCAAGAGCACTCACAGACAAACATTACATTAACTGTAATTACACGCTATGCAATGCAAGAACGTGACACAGTGACATTTCGTTGCTATAACAGTTGTATACATTTTCGTACAAATGTAGGTAATGCTCGGTTAATGTGAGCTTACGAGACATTGAGATATCTAATTAAAATATTTTATTTTAATACTTTTAAGCATTAATAAGTGCTCTAATATAGAAGGACCTGAGCTCTAATTATGTTTTCTATAGCTAGCGTCGTATGTAGGAATTGTAAGGCTATAATGAAAGTAAGTAAACATTACTAATTTTGGAAGTTTCAGTTTCATTAATAGCTCAAATCCTTTTTTTAGATACTTCTGCAGGTATTTATGTTTTTTTTAATATGAAAAATATTTATTGTATTAAATATATATAATATGAAAAACGTCATAGCATGCATCGAGCGTGGTGTAAATGAAAAAGAATTATATCTTTTGCCAGGTATAATTTCAACAATGTAGAAGCTGCCATGAATTGTTCGCTATATATATCTTTTTAAAATAGTAAAAGAGGCCATCGTGGCCCAATGGAACAGGTTTTATGCTTTTATGGATTCTATCCCCACTCGGGTGAAATAATTATATGCTTTCCTCGTTCTGACAAGGTAAGCACAGTGTTGTTTCGCTCCTTAATACACAATGTCTCAAAATCGGGCGGGAAGTAGAGAATCCGTCTAATCGAAGAAACTATTGTCAAGACATTTCGCTTTCCACTTCCCGCCCGAACCTTAGAACGGCTTAGTAGTCAGAGCGCCTGGTCGGTTTCCAGGACGCCGGGTTCGAGTCCCGCTACGTTCAATTTTTTACAGGTTTTCTAAATAAGTTATCATAAGTTAATTGAATTATACCATGCTTTTATCATTACTTCCGTGAAGCGTAACAGGAAGCGTAACGTTTACTACCACATTTCATATTTTAATTATAGCTTCAATAGAAACACTTTTCGATTAATTATAATTTACATGAATTGCGAGTGCTAATTAATGTTTAAGTTTCGGCAGGTCGAGGTTTTACTGAAAAATAATTGTGTTAATAAAGTTAATAAAAATAAATGTAATACGGGCATATAATATATTTCAATATTGTGTGGGCTCAAAGTGTGACTGCCAAATGGCGACTGGTTGTGGGTGCGATCCCCACTCGAGGAAATGAAATATTAGCTTCACGCTGTATCCCGCACACAGCAGGGTAGGCAGAGGGAACCTAGTGTTAAGACACTCCGTTCCCCACTTTCTGCCGAATTCTGGAGGCATTGCGTGTTGAGTGGCAGAACTCAACGCCGCGCTTAACCTCGACACCAGAGCGAAGAAATGGAAATATAAATTTAAGTAAATATTTCATCTCCTCGAGTGGGGATCGAACCCACAACCAGTCGGTTTTGCAGTCACACCT
>JAATLQ010000405.1:0-28087 GCA_013421005.1 Heliconius erato x Heliconius himera
TGTAATGATTTTATATTAATTAGTTTTAATATTCGCAATAATTTATTATAAAAATGTGAATCAACCTCTTTGTTGAATAAAAAGATGTTTTTAAATAGAATAATATAGAACTGTCACGAGAGAACATTAATAAAAATGACGCTTTATGTAGTCGGAAAATTATAATAACTAAATAATAATATTTTATAATAATTAGATATACTTTTAGACTTGGAGCGGAAGAACAAAGAAAATCTCTAGAATGAAATATTGTATTAGAATTTAAGATAGACATTGTACAAGCTTAACAGTATTTAACTCTGGAAGAAATATAAGTTCTGTAAAAGCCTCGAGGTGTTTGATTTCTTTACACTTTATAATATATCATTTCTTTTGAGGCCAGTCTGACGGCAATAGCGGCACGAAGTGTGACTGTAAAACTGACTGGTTGTGGGTTCGATCCCCACTCGAGCAGATGATATATTTACTTAAATTTGTATTTCCAATTCTTCGCTCTGGTGTCGAGGTTAAGCGCAGCGTTGAGTTCTGCCATTCAACACGCAATGCCTCCAGAATTCGGCAGAAAGTGGGGAACGGAGTGTCTTAACACTAGGTTTCCTATGCCTACCCTGCTGTGTGCGGAATACAGCGTGAAGCTGAAGCTGATTTATTTTGTCAAACTATAATCCATCTGACAATTTGTTTAACAACATATTTGACTCGCCAACAATACAGCAACCGGAGCGAGGGCTCTATTCATTTACAAACAATACGACCGCGGCCGTATTACCAAATATAATTGACTGGCTCATCAATAGGTGGAATAGAATATTAGTTCTCCAGTTCCGCGCCCAAAGGCTGTCTATGACGATAGTACGGACAGTGCGTTCAATCAATTAGTATAGAACACAATTGAACTAATCATTACAATCTCATCAAATTAGCTAATGCCTTGCCTAATGCTTCAAACATTTATTTTGATTACTTTCCTCTATATACACGTTTTACTGAGCTTTATTGAGATAGGAAGGTGAAGCATTTGAAACTCTTTATTTTTAACCGACTTCAATAAAGAGAGGAGGTTCTCAATTCGGCAATAGCTTGTAATTATTGGTATTTATGTTCATGAGCCTATTGCCCAAGTGCCCATAAATAAATAATTCATGGGCACTTGGGCATAAATAATTTGGGCATACATACGATCGATAAAATGTTTGTATTTTAGAAATATTAAATATTTTAATTTGTATATTATTTATCACTAACCACATTTTTTTTATATAGAGGATCAGAGACTGATCTGTATAATTAAAATTAATGATACTTTATAGAGAAAATTCGAAAATTTTATATCATTATTTGTCCAAAGAAACAATGTATGTGGGAACTAGGACTGTGAGAAAAGAATAGATTGAATGAACCTTTTATTTTTATTTAAACCAGAGAGCAATCCTTACATGAAATGTCGTGTCACGAATTTCCAAATATTTTTCTCCTTCGTACGTCATGTATATTTTTATTAATAACTAATAACTTGCGGTCATCTTTTTTCTTTCTATTTATATTATAGCAATAAAATACAAACCTAAGTTTTATTTTAAAGTTAAAAAACTATTTAGTTTTTTTCAAAATGGACCAAATAAAGCTCAAGATCGTAGAATAACTTTAAGAAGTCTAACTTCACTTAGTTTTTCAATTACTCTCAAGCTCCAGGATATAGTTCTAAGAAAAAATAAAATACAAGAAACTTTAACTCGATGTAATTGAAACTTATTGGATGCTGAGTGACTATCGACTTGTTTATAAAAGATTAGCAGCGGAACGTTCGTTATTTGTTTAGTAGTTTAGTATCTGAATGACTTCGAGAACTTTTATGTAAAAATAACTAAAGTAGTTTTCATATGGTCTCATTTTAAGTATGGATAAAAAACCGTATAAAATGTTAACCTTTTACTAGAGGTGCGGGCATAAATAAAAAAAAATATATACGTTACCTAAAAAAAAATTATATTTCAAAGTGTGAAAATACACTCAAAAATGTTAAAAATCAGGAATAACATTTCTATATACAATATTTTTATAGTTCTATAGTAAAAAAATATACCAACCTTAAATTTGTGAATCATCCCATATCTGTTCAAGAGTTCGTAGCCGAGGTACTTCACGGGCTGCCCTGCTGCGGCTTCGTGGAGCGCGAATACATCGAACGACCACTCGTCCAATGTCTATGAAAGAAATTTATAGTATAATATAAATAGATATCGATATATAATATTTAATTATCGTTATCTAGTTTAAATTAATGAATGTTTTTTTGCCTGTATACTTTTATATAAAGCTGTACACTGAAATAGGATTTAAACCCGCTAATGTTAAGCCTGGTTAGGCAGGCAAACACAGAACACCTAAAGTTAAGCCACTCTGTTTCCCACTTTCCGCTTAGTTTTCAAGACATTATCTGGTAAGTGGCGGAACCTAATGCCGCGCTGTGTCTTGTTATCAACCCGAGAAAAAAAAATCATATTCCCGAGTGGCAATCAAACCAACATTCGCTGGTAAGCTAATACACACTCTGATACTTATAATTCTTCCATTGAAAGTAAGTATTTTTTTTTAGCTTCACGCTGTATCCCGCACACAGCAGGGTAGGCAGAGAGAACCTAGTGTTAAGACACTCTGTTACCCACTTTCCGCCAATTTCTGGAGGCATTGCGTGTTGAGTGGCGGAACTCAACGCCGCGCTTTCCCTTCGACACCAGAGCGAAGAAATGAAAATATAAATGTAAATAAATATTTCATCTCCTCGAGTGGGGATCGAACTTACAACCAGTCGATTTACGGGCACACTTGCCCCTGCGCCACGACTGGCCTCTGGAGTAAGTAATTGATGATAGTAAAAGGGGAAGCAGTAAATAAGCAGTAAAAAAATAATAAAGTTATATTTTTAAAGAAAACATTTGGTATTCAAATATATGCTTATTTAAGAAAAATACTTATTTAGAAAACGTATAAAAATTTGAACATAGCGGGACACGAACCCGCACCTCCTGGAAAGCGACCAGGCGCTTTGATCATTGAAGCTGCTTAGTTCGAGACAGCGGGGGAAATCGGGTTCAAGTCCCGCTACGTTCAAATTTTTATACGTTTTCTAAATAAGTATTTATATGCTTTCACTTTCATTTAATAATCGTTTTTTTGAGTTTTTGCGAATTTTCTTCGCAACAACCCTAAATAAAATATGTTTTACCAAATCCCAGAAGTCCAATAAAAGTTTAATAAAATACAAAAATACACGTAATGGCCGCCTGTCGTGGATACAATGAAGATGAATGTATACCAAATAAATCTTGTTAGTTTGTAACTTAATTGAGTTCTTAACTTGATTCGTGGTTTATAAATATATAATGGGCTCTAAAAGATTTATAGTGCTTGTGCTGTGACATGTTTTTGAGAAATTCTATCTTAAAGTAGGCGGTAAATTGATAAAACGTTGCTTTTAATTCTTTGTTGATATTCCTTTTTTGGATATTATCAATTGTGGCACACAGAAATTTAAACATAAAATTATCATAGACCCTAAAAAAATCCAATTTCACTCGGTTGCCAAAAAAAATTCAAAAAAAAAATTGTGAAAGCAAACTATTGACAATGAACGTGGCAGGGCGGAATGCAAACTCAAATTCATATAATAAAATATACAATGTATATTTTATTTGTGATATAAAAGGCCACATCTATTTATATGGTTTGAATTTCAACTCGATATCTCTAAGCGTTCCTGAGATAAAGGGGCCTTGACAGAGAGACAGATGAACATACAGACGGACAATAAAGTAATCTTATAAAGGTTATTTTTTTCCTTAAAAAGTACGGAATCCTAAAAACAAACAGACAAACTATCGAATTCACATATTCACTATACTCTAACAACTTCATTTATTCATTTATACAAACAATATCTAAATATTCCCATAATAGCCACGTAATCAAACACCATTCATACAGTTCACACACCTAGTTCATGCATAAAACCGCCTGTAGCTACATTTTGTTGATGGCAACATTCTGTCTTATTGATTCCACACTAATTGGAGGCGACCACACGCGTGCTCTCTACCCAACAGCACTAATTGGAAATGGCCG
The DNA here is from genome assembly GCA_013421005.1 of Heliconius erato x Heliconius himera. NCBI lineage: Eukaryota > Metazoa > Arthropoda > Insecta > Lepidoptera > Nymphalidae > Heliconius > Heliconius erato x Heliconius himera. Next base: position 4,123 of record JAATLQ010000405.1, read on the forward strand.
AAACGTGTTCAATTTCCCATAGCCCTCCTTTGTACCTAATCGGCCGCTACCGTATTTGATATTTGGAAGTGCCTACTAGTGCTCAGCAGATGGATTACTTTAGTTTTATAGTATATGTATAGGCGTATAGGAGCTTCTATTTATTATTGGTAATTTTGTTTAATTGGTTGCAATATATTTTTGTGGGAAATATAACTTGTATATTTAAAACTAAAATAGTAAAATTAAAATGCTTATTAAGAACTATGTGGACATCTGTACGGAATTAGTTCAGTCATGATAGTGACCTGAGCCATTTTGATACAAAAACAATGTTGTATTTTCCATTTAAAACATTTTTCAATAGAGACTTCGATGAAGCACAATAATTCTTAAATAATTAGAAAGAATTGAAAAATGTACTATAATATTTCAAAATTGTAATTAATATTTTTATTATTATGGTACATCGACTGACTCTAATGAATGTCATATTTATTTTATTTTGTTACTTACTTTGAGAACTCTGACAACATCTTGAGGGAATTGCATAAGAGCAGTACTAGTGACCCTTCTGTAGATTCTGTCCACAAATATACCAGCTCTGATTGCGTGAGCAACGGATCTAAATTTCGGCTTCTCATCAGACTTCCGCTTTGCAGTCGCCAGTTGTCTTGTGAATGTAGACGCGAGCCATTCCCGTACTTCCGGTGGCACAGCATCCGGTTGCACTTCGGATAGCTCATCATCTTCATCTGCCAATCTCCTGTGCACATTGTTTATAATTATAGAAACGTATTGTATTGTAAGTCCGATGACTTCAAGCAGTCAATCGGACATTATGGTTATTTTTATTATATTAGCATAAAAATTTTGAATATTGTTTTCTTTTATCCCAACATAAAAAGCGGCGAAGCCTGTTTTGTTATTATTGGCTTTTTTGCTATTGTGTGTGTTAATAGATTTAATTATTTATATCCTTCACAACATCTATGTAATTATTGTCAATTAAAAGCTATCCATTTGATATATTTTTTTAAATACTATAATGTATACGTACATATGTAAGAAAACTGAGAACTTTAAGCTATTATATGATTTAACCTCGGGGTAAAAATTCTAATCCAAATAAATCAATAATTCTATCTATTCGCTTACTGTTTTCTAACATTCTATGTGATTTTAAATGAGAGGACAATTGTAATACATTTGTATTCATATTTGTATTTAAAATGGAATCTATACCTGAAAAATCTATACCTGAAAAATCTATGTAATTATTGTCAATTAAAAGCTATCCATTTGATATATTTTTTTAAATACTATAATGTATACGTACATATGTAAGAAAACTGAGAACTTTAAGCTATTATATGATTTAACCTCGGGGTAAAAATTCTAATCTAAATAAATCAATAATTCTATCTATTCGCTTACTGTTTTCTAACATTCTATGTGATTTTAAATGAGAGGACAATTGTAATACATTTGTATTCATATTTGTATTTAAAATGGAATCTATACCTGAAAAAAAATTCTAAAGAGAAGTGTTAACTATAATTATGGTAAAAATATTGTTAGCCTTAACTCTAGTGCTAAGAAATTTTGATGGTTAAAAATGTTTCTTAAAAAGTTTACAGTTAGTAGTAGTTGTATATATGTACATATATATTTTACTGAAAATTATAAATAAATATCCTTTAAATAATATGAAAATTTTATTATAAAATCCATATTATTTATTATTACCTAATATAAATTTAAATATAATTTCGTAGATATAAATTGTAATTTTGATTGTGCATATATGTAAGTAGTAAATCGAATTTCCTCATTTATAATTTTCCTTGAAGCCGATAACTCATCGTTTTTCTTATTCACATATAAATAGATATACAGTGATGAGCGAGGGAGTACTTCATGTTTTCAATCAGAAATATGACACATGCCTTGGAAATTATTTAAGAAAATAAAAATCTAAGGGTCGATCATGCAACGTGCTTAAGCTATCCTTCACATTGCTTTCCATTGGAAATGATTATTTTAATTTATTATATGTTTTAGTAACTTTACCAATTTAATTATCAGTTAATTTTACTTTTAACTTCCTAGAACTACTTGTTCATTTGTGATTTCTCTCACATTTATAATTACAAACGCCAACTACAAATACAAATTAATATAATACAAACAAAATAGCTATGGAGAGACAAAAGAGCCTATTAATTGAATCCAGTTAGTACGGAAACAATTTCTCTATAATTTATTGTTCTATTGGCAGACGCAAGAACAAAAGATCGCTTTTGATAGTAACTTTTTGAGCGATATTTGTAAATTTTATTGAATTTTCATGTATATTTAAATAATAGAAGTGTCTTATTTATATTATAATCTGATAACCTAAAGCTAACGATAATCAAAAAAAGTGTTATATAGATTTTTTAAAATGGATGTGCCTTTTATGTGACTTTAGGTGTTAATAATGTAAGTGAAAATAATAATTTACAACAGAAGTAAAATTTTTAAATGATAGTGGATTATAAAGCTGTTAGTCAAGCACATAGAAGAGGCGTAGCGTATTGATATTTAAAAAGTGTATAAGAGCATTTCACCAGATATTACGACATCATAATATATAAAAATATTAATGCGGTAAACAATGGAAAGCAACGTTGATCCACGAGTAACTCACATAAAGCGGCTGAGTTAGGGAAAGTTAGATTTTAATACAAGGGCATTTTTATTACCACTTGAACGTTATATAGTTTTTTAGTACAGAAATTTTAAATTTCAATAATCTATATAATCCTATAAACTATTGAATTCGTGATCAATTACTTAATTAAAAATCAGAAATCAAATTTTCATCGATGTAAATAATCTAATCTGTAATAATCTATGAGGCCAGTCGGGGCGCAGGGACACAAAGTGTGACTGTAAAACCGACTGGTTGTGGGTACGATCCCCTATCGAGGAAATGAAATATTTACTTAAATTTGTATTTCCATTTCTTCGCTCTGGTGTCGAGGTTAAGCGTGGCGTTGAGTTCTACCACTCATCACGCAATGCCTCCAGAATGCAGATGCGGCAGAAAGTGGGGAACGGAGTGTCTTAACACTAGGTTCCCTCTGCCTACCCTGCAGTGGGTGTGATACATCGTGAAGCTGATTTGTAAATAATCTAAAACAGAAAAGTTTAAAAATTTTGAAACTGAAAACAAAATGAAAATACTGACTAAATGAGAACTAAGAATGTGCACGTAAGGTGCATAGTACGTATGTAAAGCGATTCAAGTGGCAATATTCTTAGAACGGGTAACATCGACACACCTAAACACGAGGGTCGGCGCCGATTGCTGTCGCGCCACAGCCGGTCTAAAATAAAACACGACGTCATTGTCCACACTCAGGGAATTAGGGGGTCAACTAACATTTACATTTGCTGCCACGTTACCTGATTTAATTATTATATTTATTATTAATATATGAGTAAATTTTAAAATGAAATTAATCGATTAAATAGAATTTTGAGATGTAAAATAGTTAATTGTATAGAGAATTTATGTCAGCAATTATGTACATATTTAAAATTAAATTAGATAACGTTGACAATGATATTATTATACATAAATCTGAAGAAAATATCAAATAAATACACATTAAGATAAATCCTTAATTTGAAATCATAATTTGATGAAATAAATAGAATAAATTATTATAATCCCAATATAATAAACGAAAGAACATGAAACGATTTTACTTGTATAAAGCAAACAATATTATACGTGAAACTAAAAACCTAATAGTATATAAACACTTATATAATACAGTATATGAAACCAAGATTAAGCATGTAAGGGTCATTCGTCATGCTCGTGAAGTAACAGAAACCAGTAGAAGTATTGCACAATGACAGATATATCACAATGATTCCAGGGCGATACGGGGTACTAATTCCAGTCTAATCTAATAAGTTTTTAGACTGCAATCTACGTAAGTGAAGCATAACCCAAATCAGCACATTCAAGGTTGATGTAGGTATCTTCGAATCCCAAAACAAAAAACAAAAAAATGGAAAAATATCACCAATTCGGATCTCCAAAGTGGTTCTAACAGGAGTGAACTGAAAGTAAGCATCAACAGAACAGAAAGACCTAATCGCATAGAGTGGACAGAAGGGAGGCGCGACTACTTGGCCATTGGCGGCGTTGTTGTAACGGTATTAACTTTGCTTCGTTCGGTTTCTCTACTGAACATCTCGCCCAGCACGGCGTGCGGAGGCGGCGCATGTGGAGCGCGGCCGGCTGCACTCTCGGCTGCTCTCCTGCAGTCCTCCTATCCCTGTATTACAAATAATCACTGGCCGGATGCGCCGGTGCGGGCATCCGTCATGTCTCACACGGACAGGATCACACCACAATGCACCTAAACGCTATTCTTAGATGGAAGATGAAACGTGACAAGTGTTTTGCTGTTTCGTTGGCGGAGCATTTAAATTTTACTATAATCTTTTTACTATTTTCTTCTTATATATATGTTTTAAATTAAATTGTAGTAATTATATTGTATTTATATGTTTTCATTTGCAAGCGTAAGAAACTTCTACAACAGAAGACTTTAAGGACAGCTTTTCTAATGAATGCCTTTCAAGCATTGAGATCATGTTATCTGTCGGTATTCAACTTTCAGTTTACGTCAACTGGGAAATTTCCTACGTTTGTTATGTGAAGCTGAAATTAATAAAGCTAAACTTTGTCGGGCTTTGACAATTTCAAAAGTTTTACTTAGGAATTTATGTGCACGAGGTCGCTAATATGTTTGTGAGTTTATTTGTTTTTTTCGTCTGGCATATGTGATGCATGTTCAATAAGCAGCTTTAAGACCTTATTGTATTATATGAAACATATTTTTTACCTGCTTAACTTAAAAAATGTATTGCTACGTACTTTAAACAATAGTTTCAAAGTCAAAGTCAAAGTTGAGGGAAAAAAGGGTTAAGGCGCTCCGCTCACTACACGACGGCTTCTCGATATGATAATGTTATTTGTTATATTTATAACAAAGTTAATTAACCAACGCGCGTCGCACAAATTCTCGAGGTAGCGAGTTTCACATTTTCTCTATAACAAAATAATTTGAAGCTGATTTAATTGTAGAAAAAATAAAAAATACGTTCTACTCTGTGACCCACGTTTTTAGTTTATTTGATATTCTTCACGAGAGCACTCTGGAGAGCAATTTGCATATTAGGAATCTGTTTTACATTTTCAGATATAAAAAAATTATGTCCATTTTTTGTAATATATAATTCTGTTTGTATGATCTCTGTCTTATCTCCACGTATTTTGTCGTTTTGTATTTTTAGTGGTAGAGATATTTTTTTTTTCAATATTATCTTATATCTCTCTTCTCTACATATATCTCTCTTCTTCTCCACTTTCTGTCCAATTTTCGAAACATTACATGATGAACGGCGTGCTTTGTTAAATGGATAAAATATAATAATCATATAGCATAATAAGTATAGCATCAAACCCATAACACGATTTTATAGCCAGACACTGATCTACTGCGCGACGGCCTCAATTTAATGTTTTTTTAAAATAAATATTTACTAACCATCAACCTACACTCAATTATATTAGGACCAAATATGTTGCTTTGTAAATTATATCAAAATAATTTCTTATTTTTATATTTATAAATGTATAGCTATTTTTAGGGACGCCTACATTCAAAACCATCCAAAAAAACGAATTCAAATCATTCAAATCAAAGGGAGCATAGATAAGTAATTTAAAAAAAATGTATACTTAATTGTTTACACTGTCTTTTCTATTTTTATTACAGTTTTGCCCCCGTGGTCAATCTATACTATCTTTTTTACTAATATAATAAAGTGGAAGAGCTTAAACGCTATGATCTTTGGATCTACTGGTCCGATTTACTTTTTTTTATTTTGTATGAAAGCTACATTGTTCAGGAGTGCTGTAGGCATATATATAACATTGCGGTGTTAATCTTTACTACTTAAATAATGACAACAATAATAAGGAACGCCATCTTAAAATCTTGTAATTAAATCACAATATGACATATTGTGGCAAAAAATAATTGATAATTGCAACCGATTTTAATTTGACAAACTTATGAGCAAAAGTTATTTTATCATAAAGGAAATTTAATGAAGATAATATCCGGTTCTATAGTATGTAATTTGGACGTATACTTTTCGAGATATGTAAAATTAAAATAATTTAACGCTCTGTTTACAGCCGCAAGCCTAGGCTCCTGCAAGGGGCGCCCTTGCCGCTGATGACATCCTTTCATGCAGCTACACAGTGCTTGCACTGTCTTAGAATAATTAAAACGAGTTGTTTACGATTGAATATGTAAATTATATTATTGCAGCATAATAAAATAATTATAGTTTATAAGCGGGCGAAACCGCGAGTGGCCCACTAGTTGGTAATAAGTAAGGATTGTTTATAACACATTCTAAGTGGCTGAGGTAACTCTGACCAGGTGCAATATGAAGCGATTAACTTAATATAATTTAACCTATAGCCCCCTCGATTTACGGATAATCCAACAAAAAGATTTTCTTAATTCGAACGAATAGATCCTGAGATTAGCGCGTTTAAACAAACTCTTTAATTTTATAATATTAGTATAAATTAGTAGTCTTACACGGAGTAATTTAACTAGCAAACATAAATCCCTTAAGGCCGATATTATCCTAATAGAATTGTTGAAGGTACCTCATCTGAATTTTCCCGTTCCAACATAATTATTATATCGCGGCTTCATATTGGAGAAGGGATCGGAATTTTAACAATAAGTATTGATTTATAAATCCGACCATTGAGGTTTCGTTAGCGTTATAAGCTTAGTAAGGGATTAATTTTATGTATATATATATAATACATATATATGTATGTGTCTTATTCGAGTGAGAAGATGATTTTGATTAAATTAAGTGAAAATGGTTTTATTTTGTGTCTTTTATGGTATTAAGTAGTCAGGATCTAATTGAACGTGAATTTTAAAATTAAAATTATAGGAATAATTATATTATATATTATGTAACTTTCGATCAAGATAGATAAAGAAATACTTATCTAGGTATATATATAAATATATAAAGATTTTATATTTGGTTGATGTTATATTATCGTTGTGGGTACGATGTTGTCTCGAGGAAATCTTTATATTATTTTTTTTTGCATTTTCCCGTTTTGCTAGACAAAACGCTAATATCTTTTATAATTTCAGTTCCTCCACCTAATATGAAATGTAATGAAATAGTATGAAATGTCGCGAAAATTGCTAACAAAGCAGGTAAAAAATCGTCTTAGCACCTTGTCTTCTTACTGCTTATTCTAATGTAAGAAAAACGTGAAGCTGCAATATATTATTAAAATATAATCCTTTGTTATAGTATATATTGGGTTTCGAAAATATACGAATGTTCATTTGTATCTACTGTAAATTTAAGCTCAGCGTAAGAAGATTATTAAAGAAATTTAAGTTTTATTTAATAAAATATATCAATCACTTTTCATGAAATTGTAACGTGATATATTCTTTTCATTTATTTAAGTATTTATACAGTATTTTGCTTGCGTTAATTATAAATATATATTTTTATTAATGTTCAACCAGTCGTGGCGCAGCGGCACAAGCGTGTGACTGTAAACGTGACCGGTTGTAGATTCGGTTCTCACTCGCGGAAATTAAATTAATACTTTAATTTCTTCGCTCTGGTAACTAGGCAAAGCGCGGCGTTGACTTCCAGCACTCAAGACGCAATGCCTCAGAGTTCAGTGTTACAATGGGCAGAACAGAGTGTCTTACCACTAGCTTCCCTCTGCCCCACTAAGTGCGAGATACGGCGTGAAGCTAAAGAGCAACTAAAAATAATTTTCACGTAGTTCATGTTTTAAGTAAAGTGTCGTAGTAAGTAAGATGGCAGAACAGAATAGTGCATTTTTGGTCAATCGAACATAATACAAGGTAATTTTTTTTCATTGAGGCCGACGAAATTTGTTTTGCTAATATCGATAAAATATTGAAACTCTCAATATTATAGTTATCTAATTTATTTGACATTAAGTAGCTACTATTACATTTTTTTATGCTGATAAAAATATTTAATAAAGAACAAAGTAAAATACTTCACGCTTTACCCTGTATCCCGCACACAGCAGGGTACCCCTACCCTGCTGTGTGCGGGATAGGCAGAGGGAACGTAGTATTAAAACGCTCCATTCCCCAATTTCCGCCGAAATCTGGAGGCATTGCATATTGCGTAGCGCAACTCAACGCCGCGTTTTGTCTCGACATCAGAGCGAAGAAATGAAAATATAAATTTAAATAAATATTTAATGTCCTCGAGTGGGGATTGAACCCACAACCAGTCGATTTTGCAGTCACACTTTGTGCCTCTGCGCCAGGACTGGCCTCATTGATACAAAAAATAAAAAAAAGAAAAAAGTAATTTCGAAAACACTTCATTTGTAAAATTTTTTATAATAATAAACATATTTTTTATAATTTGCTTCCTTCAAACATTTTTCTTAACAAAACCATCAGTAAAGTGGGTTTCACAAATGTTAAATAAATCAAGAACACAATGGAAATACACAAAAAATTAACATTTTCCAAAATGAGCAAGAAAATGGCGAATTTCACGGTTTTCACGCTCCCTAAGAGCCCTACAGCGATTGAGCGCTAATTAACCTGAATTTGTACGCGTTTTATTATATTTCCTTTAATTAATCCATCTTATTAATATAATAATACTGTTTTGCAAATTTTGGTAACGCTCGAAAGGTTTTTGCGTTTAAATTAGCCGAGATTTGATATAATTTTAATCTATGTTAATATTTCTTCTATATTAAGATACGAAAACGAAATACGTTTACGTTTTTTATATTTTTCCCTTTTTTAGCTTCCCGTTATACCTCGCATATAATAGGCAGAGGAAACAAAATATTAAGACACTCCGTTCCCCACTTTTTAAGACTTTACGTGGAACAACGCTGCGTTTTGTTTTGTTACCAGAGCGAGGAAATGAAAATAATTTATTCTCCCTTGTCGGAATCGAACCCACAACTGTTATCAGGGAAACGTTGTGCCGCTGTGTCACTATGGCCTATAAGTAAATGAATTTATTTCTAATACTTTAGACTTGACTATTTTCTTATGGTGATCTCTGATGCAAACATCAGTGTTGTAAATCATTACAACATCCTTTAATCCACAAAATGGTAAGAATGTTACGATCTTTGACCCTGTTGTCGATTATGTGACGTTATGCTCTTATAATTATTAATTAATATTAAACATTTGCAGAATGGGAATACGGGCCTCGGCCTCTGACAAGGCCCAGTGTTAAGAGCTCTATTAATCACTTTACTTCCATTCTTTGTTGAAAAAACAAGCTGTATCCCGAATATATTAGGGCAGGCGGAGGGAATTAGCTGTTAAAAATATCTCGTTTCCCTGTCTCACTTTCTGCTCAATTTTTGAATCTCAATGCCACGCTGTATACTAAAACCATCGCGAGAAAATAAAAGTAATTAATCCCTGAGTGGGAATCGAACCCACAATCGTCGCGTTTACAGTTAGAGTCTATTTTATTTTTTAAATATTTTTCAAACCCTCGGAAGAGAGTCTGGCTCACACTTGACCAATATTCATTTTATCGCGTATACCCTTCAAACCTACGCCACGATGACGTTCCAAAACATATTTTAGAAATGCAAAAAATATTTTTTATCATTTTATTTTGTATTTTTTAAATATTTTAACAAGCTGTATCCCGCACACAGTTGGGTGGGCAGAGAGAATCTAGTGCTAAGACATTCCGTTTGCCACTTTACCCTAAATTCTGGAGCCATTGCGTATTGAGTGGCGGAACTCAACGCCGCGCTTTGCCTCGACACTAGACCGAAGAAATGAAAATATAAATTTAAATAAATATTTAATTTCCCTCGAATGAGAATTGAACCTTCAACCAGTCGCGTTTCCACACTTTGTGGCAGGGGCACACGACTGGCCTCAAGCGTTTAACTGACTTTTTACATTATAATCTATATATATAAAAGGACTTGTGCTGACTGACTGAGGTAAGACGCACACAGAGCCGTAACCGCTGATGGTAGAAACGTGAAATTTGGGCAGATGTTTATTTTCATATTCTGGACATCCACTAAGAAGGGAATTTGAAAAATTTTAACCCTAAAGGGATGAAATAGGGGTTGAAAGTTTGTATGGAATTTTTTTTTAATCTGTACCGATTTTTATAAAATTTGAAATTCAGACTCTTAAAAATATTTCATTGAACACGTATTTCATGGTTTTTAAGAATTCACCCTTAGGGTTAAGGGTTCAAATAAGGGGTTGAAAGTTTATATGGAAAAATCTTTAAATTGCCACCGATTTTTATAAAAATTTAAATTCAGACTGTTTAAAATATTTTATTGAACACATGTTTCTTGGTTTTTTTAGAATTCACTCCTAATAAGCGGGCGAAGCCGCGCGCGCCCTCTAGTTATTTATATAATGAAAAATTAGGCAACGCTAATAACATAATGACTCACTTTTTAACTTTTACCCAAAAGCTGTTTAAATTAAAGCGCAAATACAAATTGTAATGTAAATTGACACAAACCTGCGCCAGACAGGGGCTATGTGACGTCACTCTCGTCGTGTCAAGCTTATTATACCCAGGCTTGGTTTAAGCCTAGATTTTGGTTGAGTGGAGTTGGATTTATAAACAATTTCTAGATTATATTTATGGTAAGTAAATAAATCAGATTCATGCTGTATCCTGCATACAGCATGGTAGGCAGAGGGAACGTAGACACTCCGTTCCCCACGTTCCGCTAAATTTTTAAACACATTGCGATTTGAGTGGCGGAACTCAACGCCGGGCACTTGCCTAGCTGTCAGAGCGAACAAATGAAAATATTAAGAAGTAATAATTCCCTCGAGTGGGAATTCCCACAACTGTCGCGTTTCAGCCACACTCTTGCGTCCCTGCGCCACGACGGCCTCTCATGGTCACCAGTTTGAATACTCTAGTAAGACTGAACGCAGCGTTAAAATATACAAACACGTTGTCTCGAATTCGTACGGAAAGTGGAGAATGAAAATTAAACATATGAAAAGTTTCATCACCAACTATTTACTTTTAGCTAATTTTCCTTCCATCAAAGCTAAAATATACACCTGTTTCATTATATTTTATAAATTATCAGCTTTGTGGCTTGCCTGTGCCTGTAGAGATAGGTGAGGCTTCCATTTACGTAGTTTGTAACGAACATTAATCCTAGCTTGTGCATACAACGCTGAATTAATTGCAGATCTGGTGTTGTAGTTTAAATGTACAGTGTGAGTGATTTGCTTTGGAACTAAATGTTCTCTTTTGTGTTGCATTTTTTTATAATATTCTAGCTGTTTGTTAATAGTAAATATTTTTTATAATTTATACTAGCTATAATCTGTTGTTTTGCCTCGTGTTGTAAAGGAAATAACTATGGGAACCTACACAGCACACAATGAAAGCTCTCAAGTACTTTACTATTTTGCAACTTATTTATTGTTACTTTGTTCCTATTAGTCATTACGTGATGTAAGTAAGCAAAAGCTTTATTAAATCGACTATTCATTATATATTTTTTTTCAATTGGAACAAGTTCTTGAAATTGGTATTAAATATTCAAAATACTTTTCCCCACTTTTAGTTAGTATTGTTTTTTTTAGAAATATATAATATATATAATATATAAGGTAATGAATATGTATTTAGAAGTATATATATATATATATAAAGAAGTAATTTATTTGAAGGTATAGTCAGTTAAGATATTCTTTTACGTATTGTATTTTTAAAAAACGTATTTTTTTAACGTAGAATGACTCGAACCCGTGCCTCTTGGAAACTGTCAAACGGATCCAACGGTCCAACTTGGAATAACACTTTAAAAATTAAAAAAAAAACGCCTTTACGTACTTCATTGTTTTATGTACGACAGTACTTGAAAGCTATCAAATTAAACTATACTTAATTATTTAAAGTACAAAGTCATTAATTATTTATTAGTATTAGTATTTTAAAGTAATTATTCGAATTCAAGTTCTTAGATTAAAGTTAATTATATTTTATTATAAGAATATAATATAATGAAATAAATATAATTCAAAAAATGCATTGTTTATATGAAAATATTAGACCTTCTGAACGTTTATTTTTTATCAAATATCACCAATAGATCACATTTATCTTATCTTATTAAGCCAATTTTGTAGAAAATAGTGTTATGACAACATAACACAGAAACCAATTCCCGCGTAAATTACATTTTGCAGAAATGAAATGCTCCGACATCGAAATACAATATATAAATAGTGATGTAAGAAGCAGTAGCTTTTACAGAGCGAGGTATAAATCGATGGCCGTCGAAAATATCGAATGCTAAAATTTTATCGCCAAATCGTCTGCGAATCTGAAACACAGGAATAATGAAATTTCATTCTATAAATGCATAACTGCGATGTTTACGATATAGATGTGTAATTTTTGTGCTCTTCAATTAAATATATAAAATCGATTTTTTTATAATAATGTAAATAATTTAATGAAAATCGATTATATCGCAATTGTCGCAGTTGCTACACTATACAAAGTTGTGTTTTTCATGAAATGTGTACAGTTTTTGGACATAAAACTCTGATTTCTTTTTTACCCATATCCATGGGCAAAACTATTTTATATATTTTTTTCTCATGATACTTATATATTCACTATACAACTCTTACAATGTAACAAATATAATATTTATCTTTATATTATGGTAAGGTCCATTTCTGTTAAAAAGATTTTGATGCAAATTTAAATATTTTAATTTCGAGACTAAATAGTCTCGAAATTCACCACTATATCAGTTAAAAGAAGAAAGTTGAGAATAGCTCGTCACTATCATTCTTTTTGCCGCGTAAATATAAGGCGTTTGTAAAATTATATATACAAAAACAAATTAAAATAAAAATATCTTGAGAAATTAAACTTGATACATAAAAACTTATTAAATTAAATTATTGGAATATTTCGAAATTTCACCATTAATTAATTTATAACTTTGTACAGTGTAGTGTTTATATATATTTTGTTAATTATTGATATTCTATAATATATTTATACAATATTTAAATAGTGATTAATGTTTGTACGTACTTGGTTTCGTCGATGTAGACTGCTTCGAGTACTCGTGCGGCATAATGTAGGTTTTTTTGTAAGGTCTCCGCAGGTATTTCTCCTCTATTTAATTGTCTTAGGAGGTAGCGTAATCTGTGGACAAGAAAACAAATAATATAGACATAAATTATTAAAAATATTAAGCGAGTCCTTTATTCTTATGATATATAGGTAATATATATATTTTCTTTCTTTACTTTGCAGTAATGCAAATAGTTCATCTTTTTTATAGCTTCACGCTGTATGCTCTATAAAACAAGGTAGACGGAGGGAAGCTAGTGCTACGATACTACGCTTCTCCTTTACCGCCTACTTTTCGAGAAATTGCGTGTTCAGTGCTCAACGCCGTGCTTTGTTTTGTTACCAGAGCGATAAAATGAAAATAATTCATCCCCTCGAGAAGGATTCAAATCCACACCTGTCACGTATACAGATAAATGATGTGCTGTGCCACGAGCGTCTTTAAATCAACAATTAATAATAATAGTGATGATTCCGCTGTATGTTGTTCATTTTATGTTTATTTCTTAAGATTCGGAATAATAATTACCGAAAGCGGAAGTTGTGTAAAGATAAATAAATAACAATTCCTTATTTCTCTAAATTAGTTTATAGCCAGGTTCACCATGAGCACGCTTCAAAGCGATTATTACAGGCCCTATTATAATACACAACCGGTAACGTTATTATTAAGGAAGTGGTTTCTTAACTCAGGGAGACTATTTTATGAAATAAAATTTACTGTAGCTTCACACCGTACATTATACAAGGTAAGGGGAACCTGGGAACCTAGTGTTAAACAATTCTGTTCCCACTAGACATTTGTATTGTATACATTTTTATATTTGAAATTAATCTTAAAAAAGCTAATTCACATTAACAACAAGCCAACAAATATATAATGCATAAGAACCGTATAAAATAATAAAATGCGAAAAGGCTGCCTTATCACTAAAAATAATTTCTTGCAGGTAAGGCAATTAAAAATAATATTATGTTATATTATATTAACAACCTTATTTATTTATCAATAAATTTTTCGATAATTTCAAGAACTGCTTTTTTGTGCTAAAAGGCAACAATTGGCGCAGAGGCACAAATGTGTTAATGTAAACGCAACGGTTAATATTTTCATTTCTTCGCTCTGATGCCGAGGCAAATCGCGGCGTTGAGTTTCGCCACTCAACATGCACTACTTCCAGAATTGGGTGGAAAATGGGGAACGGAGTATCATAGCACAAGGTTCCCTCTGCTTACCCTACTGTGTGGGGATAACAGCGTAAAGTTGAAAAAGAAAACCAGACAAGCGCGAGTCGGGTTCGCCGACCGAGGATTCCGTACAAAAATTTAAGGTCTCGAGCTTTTCCTGAAATTCGAACTTAGCTTAGCCAGAGCCATTTTATTTGATACCTCACTTTACCAAATCAAAGTTCGGCTATTATTTTTTAGAATTTAACCACAAATATATAGTTTCCAGATTTTTCCCAGAAATAGTAATACCTGTAGATGCTACCCGTTAAAATTCTATATTAACCGGCAGTACTCTTTTAATGTTGATTCCCTTTATAGTATCGAAATACGCGTTTTATTTATCTAAGGCTATTATTTTTTGGATTTAACAATAAATATTCATATATATATATTTCCAATAAGCAGATTAAATAAAAGGAGTATATTATTGTGCGGCGTTGAGTTCTACCACTCAACACGCAATGCCTCCAGAATTCGGCAGAAAGTGGGGAACGGAGTCTTAACACTAGGTTCCCTCTGCCTACCCTGCTGTGTGCGGGATACAGCGTGAAGCGGAGTATATTATTAAAATAGTTTTTTTTATATTAAGGGATCCTCCTCACAAGCTTCGACATTTGGCAACTTTTAAAGTTATATTTTAAAATTTAACTTATCATAAAATATTTTACATTTTGCTACCAACATCAATTATAATAACGCTGTCAGGAGCAGCGATGGTTTAAAGACGGGTTGAGTTAAATGAGAAAGAAGACCTGCGGGGGTGGATCATAATTCGAAAGCAAATTGTGTTAAACTAAATGCACTGAAAATTTAACTATTCTGCTCAGTATATTTTGTTATTGTTAAAGTTATTGTGGGAGGCAACACAAGAATTTATAGATTATATGCCTGAGGTAGTACTGACCGCATGTATAGTCTTTATATCGATACGATTTACGTCAAACGTCATATAATATAGCCTATAGCCTGCTCTGATAAATAGATAGTCCAATACAAAAAATATTATTCAATTCAAACCATTAGTTCTTGAGCTAAGCGTGGTCAACCAAGCAAAGTTTTAGTACTTATTTACAAAACGTATAAAAATTTGAACGTAGCGGGACTCGAACCCGTGCCTCCTGGAAATCGACCAGGGCGATTAGTGTGTAGAGTAACACTTTAAAAATGTAAAAAAAAGGTTTGGTTTGGTAGAATATTTTTTTTTTTTCTAAGTAATAATATTTAATGTAATATTTAATAAGTTGTTTGTTGGTCAAATTTTGCTTCAAAGTCAAAAAACAAAGCAGATTCTTATATTTATTTATATTTTTATATTTATTGATAACTTGTTCATAGTCATAAAATATTACTTTAGAAATCAGTTTATCTAAATAAAAAAAAAGAACATACAGACATAAAAATATATGAATAAAATTTACATACAATAGTATTAAGAGTTTATTGTTAATGAAAAAGCTTTTAAATCTCGCATCAAAGTGCAATGATTTTACAGGTTTTAAAGTAATGCGTTATTTTTAATTAATTAATGTAATCAGATAATTAACATATTATAGTTAATATGCTTTTATCTGTGGCTTCGCCCCTATGGTCAAATGGATATAACTGAGTTGTATTCATAGAATTTTTTTTTTCGTCATATGACACAAGCTTAGTACTCAAGGTAAGGTTCTGAACTCACGTACAGTGGGTTACATCGAAACTATTGACGGCATGTAATATATAGAGTGTTTTTGTCATCACCACACACAGTCTTAACTACTACGTAAAAACCTAATACAGGTGAGATCTTTCCGGTTGTTTTTTTTTGATACAAAAGAGATTTTTCCAAGAATGAAAAAGCGATTATGTCAAACAAAATAATTAATAAGATTATCGTTGTAAAATAATACACCATTTTTCAAGAATGACGCACACAGACACAAACCTATCGGCAATGTTGAATTGCGTAAAATAGAACGAGAGATAACCCTTTCTCGTATGCATATGAATATATTTCTAGTATATTATCTCCCATATTGATAAATAGATCTAATACAAAAAAGTTCCAGAGATTAGTGCTTTCAACCAAGCAAACTTTCATTATTATTCATCTTTATATTAGTCTAGATGTGAAAAGGCTGCGTTTGATTGACCAATAATAAATTAAATTTAGCGAATGTAACATTGTTGTTGCTAAATTTACAGTACAGTTATCTGTACGTATTATGTATCATATATATTTAAGATGAATTAATATCAGTAAAAACTTTATAAAGCTAGTGATAACATTGAAGAAAAGAATTATTTTAACATTTTCTATTCAAGTTGTGAACAAATTCATTTGGTATTTATTATCTATTAATAAAAAATATTCTTCATTATTTCATCATCATCATCAACTATGACATTTTCAATTAAGTTATTAAATCAACGTTTAATTATCTTAAAATAAACATCGAAACTATACAATATAATACCATAATAGCTTGTTTCATTATCATTTCATCATTTTCATTACCGCCTCGTAGTCAAATAGAATGCTATTTTGATACAATAGAGTCATTTCACGTGGAGGTGCACTAGGCCGTGAAGTAAGCTGGATCTAACGTTTGATCTGTGATGTTAGTTAAATCCTTTAGTGCAGATATTAATAGTATAAATTATGTTTACATTATTATTATTTTATACAGTCAAAACTAAGAACTGAGGCCAGTTGTGGCGCAGGGGTACAAAGTGTGCCTGTAAATCGATTGGTTGTGGGTTCGATCCCCACTTGAGGAGATGAAATATTGAATACTGCCTACCCTGCTGTGTGTGGGATACAGCGTGAAGCTGAAAAATAATAATAATAATAAAACTAAGAGAGATAATTTACTATCAGTAGAGCGTAAATGCTCATTTAAAGGGGGCCCCCTAAATCTACATTTAGTTTATGGTGGGCGCCCAAAATCGTCATAAATTATGTAAAACCCAGGCTCTTTTATACTGATTTCATTGGATCTACTGTATTGTGTATACAACATCATCATATTTTTTTTTCTTTTTCAAACTGCAATTCATTTACCACGTTTGATATTAATGGAGCTAAAGTATCATTTATTATCTTTACCTATATTTGTGTTTTCCTTGTGCTGAGTCTTAAATTTCTTTTCGTTTTTAAAATTAACATTTATAAATTAAAAAAAATCAGCTTCACGCTGTATCCTGCACACAGCAGGGTAGGCAGAGGGAACTTAGTGTTAAGACACTCCGTTCCCCATTTTCTGCCGAATTCTGGAGGCATTGCGTGATGAGGGTCAGAACTCAACGCCGCGCTTAACCTCGACACCAGAGCGAAGAAATGGAAATATAAATTAAGTAAATATTTCATCTCCTCGAGTGGGGATCGAACCCATAACCAGTCGATTTTGCAGTCACACCTCGTGCCGCTGCGCCACGAATGGCCTCATTTATAAATTAAAAATGACATATTAAATAAAAATAGTATCACACGGAAAAAATATTAAAATAGTTCCGAGGTCCCACTGTCAATGTTACATGAAGAATCAAAGTCACCCAGATTAACTGTATAGCATAAAATAAATATAAACCTACTAAATTAAACATACTCTACTCTACTCTTGAAATGAGTAACCAGCAAATAGCGCCGACCAATAAACGATCTGAATTGTTCAATCTAATTTAACCAACCATCCTTCACTGGTTAATCAAGCGAAATAATTGACCTACGGGCAAGATAATTAAATGAAAACCCTTATTTCAATATTATTATCAGTTGACATTGAAGGTTGTACAAACTTTTGTTATATTAGGAAAAAAATTACAGTCTTTTTTTAATTTTTAGTTTGTTCTATAAATTAAAATTTCTTTAAAAAAGTCTTCGCGAGTTTACACACTGTTTTGCTTATTATATGAAGATTTTTGTTCTATAAGAAGCCAGAAAGGCAATGGAAAATGACAATTTTTTCGTAAATTTCAATATTTTTCAAATTTTCAACGGGAACAGGCACCAGAAAGGGTGCGAGCTTTTACCATTATCGTCGTTAAATAAATTCACGCAAATCAAGTTTTGAGCGGCCACCCACCCCTTTATTATAGGCCGCAGATTGATTTGAATATTTCATATTCATATTTTTGTAATTTACTACCTCAAATTCGATAGCTTTATTTGACCGTAAACAGCAATTTTGATACAGTCCGCGTACTTTGATATAATGAAATTCCAATTCGACATTTACAGTGTAATTATTTATGCAAATTAGTCATTTAATGGTTAATTTACGATATTATAGAGAACGAGGTATTAGCGATATGTTATGTAGCTGACTAATGAAAAATATAAAATATTATTATAATCTGCTTCACGCTGTATCCCACAGCAGGGTAGGAAGAGGAAACCTAGTGTTAAGACACTGTGTTCCTCATTTTTCGCCGAATTCTGAAGGTATTGCCTGATGAGTGACAGAATTCAACACTGCGCTTTTGTCTCGACACCACGGCGAAGAAATGAAAATATAAATGTAAATAAATATGTTATTTACTTGAGTTGGGATCAAACCAAGAACCAGTCGTGTTTACAGTCACACTTTGTGCCCCTGCGCCACGACTGGCCTCAAAAAAAAATATTGATCCTCATTCGAGGGAATGAATTATTTACGTCTGTGAATGGACACGTTCGTCACTAAACAGTATATACATATATTACCGAATAATGTATTGAAATTTGTTAACTTCTTTTTTATATAGTTGAAGAGTAATAAAATGATCGGAAACACCTTGACTGCTTAGTAACGACCACCTTTAGGCCAAAAGGATCTATTTTCTATTACGACGGATTTAGGCATTATCCAGAGCTTCGAACTTGCGCCGGTAAACTTTATTTTATCTTTCAGGGCTTATTGAAATTTTATTATATTTTTTGGTATGTTTAGCCGATGACTTGAACACAAATATGTTTATGTCACATTTTATTTTATATTTGTAGAGTAAATAATAAGAATTTAAACATATTTTGCTATGGCTATGTTATCACGCCAAAAAAATATATAATTACATCTGCGATTAATAAAATTGCTTACATTGCGTTCAAAATCAACGTTGCGGTTGGTTAGCGAGACTTACCTTGGATAATAGTCATTTCCTCGAGTAGGGATCGAATCCACAACCATTGACGCAAAGTGCACCTAATTATTACCTTACTGGTCAATAAAAATACTGTACTATCTCGTGGCGCAGTGGCACAAGCGTGTAATTGCAAACAGTTGTAGGTTCCCACTCGGGGAAATGAAATATTTAGTATTTTAATTTCCTCGCTCTAGTAAAAAGGCAAAGCTCGCTGTTCTCTACTACTCGATACGCAATGTCTCTAGAATTCGGAGAAATATTGAAAACGAAATGTTTTATCACTAGGTTCCCTTTCCCTACCCTGCTATTTGTGGGATACAAACAAAATAAGAAAAAAGTGTATAGCTTTAAATTTCAAAGTATATAGCTTACCTTAGTGCGGCTTTATCGCACGCATCGGGCGTGTCAACGGCGGGCAAGTGCTCAGTGTCGAGGTCTAATTGATCTAGCTGTTCGTCGGTTGGTGGAGAGCTCTCCGTCTTGCTGCGGCTTGATGATCGTCGTACTATTGTGAGCGCGCCTTGTTCTGTGAATAAGAGGGAAATTAGATGTAATTCTTTGAGTAGTAAATTTAGTCGTATTTTTTTATGTAAAAATGTAACGCGACGATTGTGAGTTCGAGCCCCACTCGAAGGAAATCAATTATTATTTTTAATTTTTTTTATTTCTTCGCACTGACACAAAGGCAAAGGTCCGTTGAGTTCTGTCGCTCAACTCGTAATGCCTTAACACCTCAGTTCTACACTACAGTATGCAGGATATAGCGTGAAGCTGATTTATTTATTTATTGTTACAATATACGTACATAAAAATGTGTGTGTTCATGAAATGTGATTTAAAAAAGTGCATTAAAAATTCATGCAAAAAGAAATAAGTGTATATCTTTAAGATATTTTCTAAAAAGTTATGGTATTTGTTAACAAAGGGGCCGTTGTGGAACAGTGTGACAGCGTCTATTTTGAGTTCCGTTACTCAACACGCAAAGCCTCGAGATTTAGGCGGAAAGTGTAGAAAGTAATGTCTTAACACTAGATTCCCACCGCTAACCCTATGTTATAATGTGTGAATTAGTGAACATTATATTACAATAAATAAATAGCTCCCGACGACATATACAATTATATAAATATGCCTGAATTAGCCTCAATTCAAACTTTCGGAGCAAAAACAGAGCCTTCGTAACTTTCATTTTAATTGAGCGCACTGCATAAATTTACAACAAATTCCATTTACGCACGTTTATACACAAATTCACACAAAGTTATTTATAAAATGTAAATGGCACATACCATGATTTCATTGAAAATGTTATGAAAATTTATTATATATCGATCATAAATAACTGTTCATTATAAACCCGGCGATAATTAAATACTTTCTGGGCGAAAATATGCAAACTGGCAAGTATTTAAACATCTGAACAATTATCGTTGTTTAATAATTATGTATCGTATGCGAATGAAATGCTTGATTTCATTTCAAAGTTTGAAATTTCATCTATTTAAATCATTTTATGAAATATAAATGCTATATTTCGTCCTGATACCAAGTTAAAAGTCGTTGAGTTCTGCCACTGAACATATAATATCTCAAAAAGTGGTCAAAAAGTAGGGAAGGAGTGTCTTAACACTAGATTTCCAGGTTCGTTTTGCCCACGTTGCTACATGCAAAGAGAAACTCAATTAAACAGAGCAACAATATGTCGAAAATTGAGGAAACGAGTGCCTTAACACTAGGTGTTATCGTTTAGAAAATATACGAAATATTATCCTTACCCTTGGTAAAAATCTAAAAATCCTAATGACTTTTGCATGTTGCTTTTACAAGAAATTGGTTTACAGTTTAGTTTACTAAAATTGGCTTCAAAACCAACAGCTACAAACAATTAAACGAAAAAGCAACTCTGTTCACAATATTTAGCATTTATCTAAAAAACTCATAGACATTGTAAAGTGTCAGTGAAATCCCTAACAAAGAGCGGAGCTCAGTCGTTTTTTAGTTTTTTTATCTGCAACGGATTCGAGATAGTTTGCACGGGATGGCTCTGGATTTTGCTGCAATATTCTAACTTTTCAATTTATTCTGTAACTTTATGTTTGGAGTTGAACTAACGTGTTTATATTTTAGATGTACTTTTAAGAGATTGTGATTGAGGCTAAAAAGCTTTCTTAATTTAAATATCGATTTGAGATTCGTATCTCAAAAACAGAAAAGAGAACCATTATAGGGTCACTTTGTTCTCCGTGATCGACCGGAATTTATCGATCTTAAATAAATATTATATATAAGTCTACGGCTCCTCGAAGCAAAGAAAAAATCAAATTTCTAAGTCAATGCAATCAAAAGATATGAACGGTTACGTATCGTTAATGTAGTATTTTGTATGAAATTCGGCTTATAATCAAAACCTTCCCGTTTATCTACAATTATGAAATTTGGCTATAAGGGAGAACTTGGAGTTATAAAAAAACATCCTAAAAGTTAAGAAAAATTATAGGTATTTTATGGACTAAAATAATTACAAACATATAATTGTAGTTTGTTACATATAAAATGATTGCAAACATTTGCCGTCTTAAGCTTATCAGCTTTTATAAACTATACTTCCCGTTGACATACAATCCTGAAATTTGTATGGAACCCTCGGAATTCGAGTTCGGCTTGCATTTGCTCGCGAAATAATCAACGTTCTACATTTTGTTAATGTGTCGTGGCGCAACGACACTGCGTCTGATTCGAAGAACGAATTATTATTAATACTTATTTAGAAAACGTATAAAAATTTGAACGTAGCGGGACTCGAATCCGCGCCTCCTGGAAACCGACCACTGAGCGCTCTGACCACTGAGCCATAAGTTCTCATCAAGGTACGTCGAAATTTTTATACGCTTGTTACAACTTATTTATGTTGTTAGCATCTCTGTAGGGAGATTTTTACAAATTTCCGCTACCCAAAGATAATTAAAATTATCGTTTGGCAAGAGAGAATACTATTTTTAAATATTTTTAAACATTTTTAAAGTGTTATTCCACACTTAGGAAAGAAAAATACTTATTTAGAAAACGTATAAAGTTTTCTAAATAAGTATTTTTTCTTTCCTAAGTGTGGAATAACACTTTAAAAAATAATTATTTTTATTTTCTCACCCTAACAATAAAATGCCGCGTTGAGTTTCGCCACTTACCATATGGGTGAAAATTGAGCAGAAAACGCAGTGTCTTAACACTATTCTTCCACTGCCTATCCACCTACCGATACATATATGCGAGATATAGCGTAAATCTAAAAAATATATATGAAATATTACGAGTTTTGTTCATTTTACTCTTTAAATATTTGTGTTTGTTTTCACAAATAATACAGCTACAACTATTCTACAAACAAGGGGATAAGAAACGGACGTCTATTTTCTTTATAAATATAGGAGAACTAAAATAAACGTAGGCATACAAAGTCAAGCCAATAGGCGCTACGAAGGCAATATCTGTGGTAGACACATGTCGATTTAGAATCAGACATTAATGGTTCATACTCGTATTTGGAATATAACAAATATAATGACTGGCTGGCTGGCTGGCTTAATATCTAAATTTGCGAGGTAAGCAAAGAAAATTTAGTGTTAAGACTACTTCTTTTACTTACTGAAATAAAAACATAGCGACATTGAGTGAGGGGTGATGGAAAGCAACACCACATTTTATCCTATAAAACACAACGAGGAAATTAATTAAATTATAATCCATACCTATATTATAAATTCGAAAGTAACTCTGTCTGTCTGTCTGTCTGTCTGTTACGCAATCAGGGCCAAACCGCTAATTCAATTGTAATAAAATACTCATACAGAGATACTTGAGGGTCTTCGGATGAACATAGGTTACTTTTTTTTCTCATATTTGTATTATTGTCGATATATACTAATATATTAAAATATTTTTCAATTTGACAGGCAATTTATTCCGCCATGTTAATAACAACCGACCGTTGCTAAGCAACGGTTTGCAAAGTTTATTTGTTGTTATAAGCAAACGTCACCCAAAATGAGCTTGCTTAACGCATACATGACGCGCGCCGACTCAACCTTATGAGATACATAAAAATGTTTTACAAAAATATTGTCCTTTAAATGATGTTTAAAAAAGTCCGCGATACACATACCATATTTATCTCTGAAGCTTGAGCAAAGTAACACAGTAACAACAAGTAACCATTTTAATTAATTTACTTTATATTTATCGGGTTTTTGTTGTATGTATTTTCTATAATTTGATATTGATCCTTATGAAAATGAATATAATAGTCACTTTTAGCATTTCATCTAGATTGAAATTATAGTTCACTGTATAACATTCTAATAAATAATTAAGG